>VXAB01004330.1:13018-101296 GCA_013399175.1 Odontophorus gujanensis | reverse complement strand
TTTTTTTTTTTTGGTCAAAGAAAGGTAGTATAATAATTTTTCAAAATCAATGTGCTTGTAAGCAGATTAAGAAGAAATGCTGTGGGAACTGGGCTTGCTTAACCTGGAGAAGACAGGTCTCAGGGGAGAAATAATTGTGGATCTCCATTACTTAAAGATAGCTTACAAGCAAAAAGGTGACATTTTCATAGTACAGTAGTGATAAGACAAAGGGGAATGGTTTTAAACTAAAAGGGGACAGCTTTAGATTAGATATTAGGAGGAAATTCTTTACTAAGAGTGTGTTGAGGCACAGGAACAGGTTGCCCAAGGAAGCTGTGGATGGCCCATCCCCATAGGTGTTCAAAGCCAGGATGGATGAGGACCTGGGCAGACTAGTGAGTGACTACTCTGCCTGTGTCAGGATGGTGAGAATTAGATGAACTCCCTTCCATCCAACATTCTATAATTCTACAATTACAAGATAGAAAACAATGCATTTTAGATTTGCTTTCTTTAAACACAAACATAAACACAAACATCAGACCTTTCTCAAGATTTCCGTTATATATTAATATACAGATTCTATGAATCTATGGTTGGGCTAGATGATCTTGTAGGTCCTTTCCAACCTAATGTTTCTGTGAATCTATTACCATTAACTTAGCATATTTACTAATTGGGCCTTAACAAAAATTGCCTTTGTATCCGGACTTTTAACTTTTTTTTTTAAATCGTATTATTTCAATCAACCTGCATCTCTGAACATAAGATCAAAAGGAAAGCTATTGTCCAAAAGGAAGTTAGCATTTTCTGACATCACTACCCCAAAATTAGAAGAATTGGATATGTATTTCAGCATTTTCCATCACTGTGTAGGCCAGTATCTGTGGAGAAAAAAAAACAAACTCAAAATGCTGATAAGGCTACCATATCTGTGACAAGAAAGACGGTCAGCCAGGCTTCACTACTGTCCTACACAGCAGATGAAAATGTACCAAGATAGTCCTGCCTTGGGGGAAAAGGAGCGAAGATATGCCTGCCATCAAAATATGGCAACATCAATGATGGTGGTTTTCGTATAGGTTTGAGATGTTTTAGTTCACTCTGTGCAGGTGGTAGTGGTTACCTGAGTACACCTTCCAGGCATATTTGGAATGACACACTGTAAAATCTGGTCTGACCTACAACTCAAAATTTTCACCATGGCTACTCTGAAAATCAAATTTCTCAGACACAAACCAAACACACTCCACAATCCTGAAGCTGTTTCCAAACCATTTCCAGTTTAAAGTCCTTCAAGCTATCTTCCAATCTACCCAAAGAAAATTCTTCTCATCTTACATTCATCATCTCCCCAGCTCAAAGCCCTAACTGCCTCCACGACACAAATTCTTTTAGTGTAGTGCCAGAAACTCAGAGGTCACATACAAATTCAGACCACGCATTTCCACTTATTTGTTGAACTATTTATCATATTCTTTGGCTTTGTCTTCATTATGTAATTAGAATCTGAATCTGCCTCACTATGACCAGCAAAGTTCATTTCCTCATAAAATATATTTAGTACAATAGCAAAAGAATCACGTACCAACATCTCCAACAAAAAACATACAACTGTGTAGAGTTTCAGCAAAGTTCCATGGTGAAAAACAAGGGCGACTGGCAGCATGTCTCTAAACAGGCAAAAGTAAATAAATTCTTACAAATAAATAATGTGATAGTTTTCTAAAGTGAAAAGGTTGGAATCAAACTGCTTCCAGCTCATTCCATGGTCATAGCACCATCTTTCTCATTTGATGAAAAAGGAAAAAAAAATAAATAGAGCCTTATATTGGCAAAGGTATATCCACAACCTTTTCCTGGTATATAACAACAACTTTATTGAAAGTGCATCCACATTCAATACACCTTTTCACAGTAAGCCAATAGATGGTGCTCTTCAGCTGTATAATCATGTAATTCTGAGCTAAGCAGTTCATATGAATGGATCTATTTCCATGGTTGTTTATTTAAAAAGGTGATTTACACAATATTCTCACGCATTACTTTGTTATAGACCTCTCACAAAGTAAGAGGTAAGACTAAGATAGATTTCTATCTATCTAGAAACAAAAGAAATAAAGTGATTTGAATGCTACTGATTTGAATAGTATCAAATAGCTTGTACTGGTATATATAAGTACACAAATTTATCTAAGAAAAACAAATTGCCAATATGGGCCAACTGCGGGAAGAGTTAATTCATTAACACAGACCCAGGTAGAGGGTTTCAAATAACTACAGCTACTTATGTGAAAACGTATGCCAAGAATATAGCAATTCATTACAGGAACTTTCCAAACACTCTCACTTTCACAAAAATTTCAATGGTCTTTCATTAGGGTATTGCGGTGATTCATAAGTAAGTCACAATAGTACTAAAGATATTTTAAAATAGTATTAGGAAATTCATTTGGATTAAAATTAGATCTGAAGTACAGTTCATTCCCTTCTATTGGCAAAAAATTTGGAAAAAAAAAAGGATAATAATTTGAGATCTAAATGGAAGCAGTCAGATAATGTTAGTATTGAAAACTAACGCAGAAAATAATTAGAACAAAATATGTTCAACATTAAGATTTCAAGTTAAAAAGTAGTAATTACAGAATTATTCTTATCATAATCACCTTTTGTTCATATGGTAATACTATACATTTTTTTCAAATGTGTTTTTAATTTTGCAAAAACTATGGCAGAAACACAAAAAAAGGCCAAGTCTGACTTACCTACAGCTATGTGAATTGCTCAGCTTTAGCTCACCTGAAAATAGCTAAATAGTCCAAATCACTATACATATATATTTATCTATATCAATGTTGACAGGTAGTCTTTGGAAAGACTTGAAAACAGATTTTCAAAAGGATAGTTTCCCCAAGATAAATATATATGTCAAAACATACCACATTCTTTCTGTACTTCTAGGTACTTCTTCATGCCATCTTTAGATCCAACCTTGCTTTCATTATAAATACAACATAACTCTAGCTGAAATATGAAGAGACATATCTGGAACCATTTTAAATGAGATTTAATGTGGAGAAATTATGCAAATATATATATATATTAATTCTAATAATTCACAATACAGGAGCTTTTCAGAATCTTTAAAAATTCAGTCATTTGGTGGACTTTAAGATAGACTCCATACAGAAGTTTTTTCAGTCAGCTCCAAGAACTACTGCTCCTGGTATTGTAAAAAAGGCCAACTCCAGATAAATATATATTACATCTTAGGTTTCTTTATGTAATAACAAATTAAGCAAGTGATTCAAATTCAGAAAGGTTTATTTCATCTCCAGTATAGCTAATAATAATTTTACATCCCTTACAGATTAAAAAATCTGTTCTACCTGATCATATTCACTTTGCAAGCACTAGTACTCATCTTTTCAAGCCCATTGACATTCATATTGATTCAAGGAAGAAAGCAAGAAATGCATTCACCTATATGGGAACATCCATCCATGACCCAGACCTATATAACTGCCCCTTACTTAGACAAAACACATCAATAACTTTGGACACTAATTGTATCGTGGACACAAAATGAATAGTGAGGTAATGTCACTTGATCTATATTTTATAGACTAATATCATTAAGATAGACTGCATGCATATTTTTCAAATAATACTTTGAAAGTAAGAAAAAATAAAAATAAAAAATCCCTTTGTCCTTTTCAGTGCATTGAAAAACAAAGCTACCATCAGCTAGATAAAATGAATACTGTCTAAACATCTCAAAGAAGGTTTAGAAACATGTGAGGCATAGAATAAAATAGAATAGAATGGACGGGACCAGAATAGAATACATTATCTCTTACACAGATTTTAAATATGAATGAGACTATTTTTCCTCAGCATGTAGATTCTGTGTGTTCTAAAATTTCCATCACTTTACTGTTTCTAAAAAGTTAATCCAGATTTTACTGTAATTGTGACAGAACTGCTCATAATTTTCTTGATTTCTGGAGAGGGGAAGTTAATCTAGAGCCACTGCACCATTCACTAAAACACTAGAAAATCACTAATTTGGAATTATTTTCTTTATTCTCATTCTCTTTCTAAGTTTTCCAGTGCTAGCATATCTGTGTTTCCGGGCTTTTCAGTAGGAAAATATTTGGCTTATTCTACAGCAAATATTCCTTTAAGAGAAAGGACCTTCATAATTACCACATCACACTAATAACATACATGTCTTCTAACACAGAATTACTGCAGAAATCTGTAGACATGATGCCAGGTACAATAAAAGGCAGCAATTAAAAATAAAGTCACATTTTAGGGTGACACACCTCTAGACCATTAGTTTTATGTACGGAATAATTTCACATCTAAGCACAGCTGATTTTAGCAGATTACAGCATGCACTACATTTAGCATGGCTCTAATGTCACTATGGTAACTGTTCTGGTTTAAATATAGCTGAATGTGTATCATCATTACAATTTATCCAATAATCCCTTAAACATTTCTTATAAAACTTCCTATAGCTTCTGCAAACTTTCAGTAGTGACCAAAGGAACATACCATAAATTCTAATTTTTATTTATTTATTTATTTACTGTGATAAGATTGAGCACGCTATTAGAATTCAAGAGGAAAAAAAGGAGAAAAAATATTCAGATTAAATTCTAGGAGAAAGAAGATTCTTATGATCTTTCTGACTTCAAGCACTACTAGTGATCAATACTATACAAGATCAATACAAAAAATGCATCTTTTGCTTTATATGTATTCTTATACATCAACTATTATGAGAAATCTTCTGGGGAATGTATGTGTATATGTAAATGTGATGGCATGTAAACTACAGAACCATAGGAACATGGAATGTAATACAACCCTTATATCTATATGTCAAAGTTCAGTAGCAAGGGAATTTCTTGGATTAAAGTTGCAGCTATGTACTCATGTAGCTATTAGACCCTATCTCATAAAACTGAATGGACAGATTTTTATGTTCTGTAATAAGATTCCATTAACTCTTCTCTTTCCAGATTTCAGCATCTGCTCCTCAGAACTCACAATAATAAAAAATTGGAAATGACGAATGTTGTGCATGTTTCTGCCTGACAGTGAGGCAAGTGGGGTATTCATACATTATATTTCAGAAAGTAAGATACAAGCACTTAATTTATACAAAGCTATTTCAATGGCTGCTGTGGAAAAATAGGAGAGTAATCTTATGACAAAATCCAATAGTATCCCCAGAAGCATGCACATTTTCATTTGACAGTTTTTTAACACATCAGATGCTACCTAGAACTTCACAAAATTTATTTCATTGCTTATTGAGTTATGACACAAGACTGAGATTCATCAGATCTCCAGAAAGGGCATTCTGAAGATAATATCTGTTGTCCACTTCTGAGAAGCAGGTCTATGTTGGTCATATTTGTTTGTTGTTTTTTTCCCAAAGGTTACATTTTATAGCAATGGCATATATGGCAAATACAAGACATTGTTCTCAGAAAGGAAAACAATATAACGCCTCTATAAGTTGCTTGCAGAAAAATCCTAATACAGACTGTTCTGTAATTTTATCAGTTAAATTAACTTATAAGAAGAACTATCATATTTTACTTGGTACAGAGAAAGAAGTTTTAGGTTTTTTTAATTATAATTGCTAATCCTGAATATTGTTAAACACTAATATTGCTAAGCCCTAACATTCCAGAGCCAAAATTTTTAACGAGTCAACAAAAAATAAAAATACATGCAGGCATGAGTACAGAAATAGAACTGAATTACAGCCGGTTTAGAATAAGATGACATCTATTTGCTCTCTCTGTGTTCCTGTTTTTCTGTGAGGCTGAATTTTGCTCAGAAAGTACAATATCATGATAAGCCAACCATTCCAGATACAGCATCTGCTAACGTGCTTGTACCAAGTTCAAATGTATAACACCGACGAATGCTCACTGCTAAGACACTTTACCAATATAATTCTTGAAGATTGAGGAAAATGAAGACTTGGAAAGTACTAGAAACAGACTACTTTATTGTTTTCAGCCCTCGAGGATGAAAGAAACCAAAGGAAAATATCTAACAAAGTGGCTATTCCTCACAGATTGAAAGTACAGCTACCCTTAAATAAATTTTAAAAGTACTTAGAGGAAAACAGAAACATGGATCTTCACAAGATCTCTCACTTACCATATCGAAGGTGCTTCTGTTCCACTGATCTCTAAGAAGTCATATCCTTCCTCCAACTGGAAGTCAGTAAAGATCAAAGCAATAGTATCTCCTGGTTCAGCCAATATGGTCCAGGTGCAATCAGCATTATTTTCATACTCTGATGGGAAGTGAGGACTTGAAATAGTTCCACTTGTCCCACGTAGTGTCCCTCCACATGCTCCTTCAGCTGATGAACAGAATAGTAATTACTAATGCAACTGCATTTTAAATTAGTGAAGCATCATCCTGTCTCTGACATAATGAACCAAACCTTCTCTGCTGTACATATAGCACCCACAAATATATGAATACAGAAAATTCTCTCTGAAAAAAAGGAACATTTTCTGTCCTTAAATCAACAGATTTGTAGGTATTTGTTTTGTTTTGTTTTGTTTGACTTATTTTCCTTAGTTCCATGACAAACAAGGATAAATTCAGTAGAGACATCTAGTACAAACTGATTTGAAGAAACCATAGTTTGGTTCTATGAAAGTATCCACACAAGTAGCCTAAGAAATACCTGAGAAGAGAATCACAAAAATTCAGTTAGGCTCTGTGGTATGAGTTTGAAAATATTTCTAATGTACTATTTAATTTCTTTCAACTATAAAGAACTGTAGAAAAATACATTCCTATACATTAAAAATCTCTCCAAATCTAAGAAGCATTAATAAAATCACATAATTAATTCTACAGTTATTTGTTCTGAATTGGGATGTTTACAGATGGCAAATAATTTCAGAATGCTTTATTTCCAGATGGACTTTCTAAGGTTCACATATCATCAGCTAATAATACTTTTTCTTTTTTATGGTTATTAACTAGATTTAAGAAATATTGAGTGTAAGCATTTTTTGTTCAGTCTGGAATGTTGTTAACAGAGCAGAGATTGAGCAGACTCTTTGTACTTTTGCTTTTCCCCTAAGATTTTATTGAAAGCTTTGAAAATATTCCAAGTGTGCCTAACAGAGCGTATTAAAACACAATTAAAAACAAATATAGGAAGGAAAAAAAAAAAAAACGTAATCCATGCAACTCATATATATAAAAAGTTAAAAACTCATCAAGTTATAATATAACGAGTGTTATAACATGCCTATGGAAGCTATAGCAACAGCAATTAAAATATTCCTGCATAGGTGAATGATCAGAAGATAAATGTTTCAATTTTTACCCATTTTATCATCTCTACTTACTGCAATAATCATTAGGCATTATTTACATAATATAAGTGCATGTGGAGATTTGAAAACAAATAGCTTGACAAGGTGCATGACATAAAGAATTTACAGTCTAATTAGAATAATAACTGAATAGCTAATTGAGGCAACATAAGGGTAGGAGTAGAACTGCTCCTTTCAATCACAGTTGAAAGCCTGTCAGTGAAAATGAGTTATAAAGGAAGATTTGGAGGAAAAATGATTCATATGAACGGAAGAAAGAAGAAAACTGGCTGGACATTTTAAAAAGGAGACTATTGAAAGAGGGTAAATAGATAACAAGGGACTAAAATTAAAGAGAGAACTGGGAGAAAACAGGCCATTGGTGAGACTACAAAGAGGAGCAAAAGATGCTGAAAACATACAATCTTCCCCTTTTTTTAAATTTTGATTTATTTGACTTAAATTGTAGGATTGGAGAATCATAGCATGGCTTGGGTTGAAAGGGATCTTAAAGACCATCTAGTTCCGATCCCTCTGACATAGGCAGGGCTGACATCCACTAGATCAGACTGCCCAGAGCCCCATCCAACCGATAACTGAATGCATCTGGGGATGGGGCATCCACAGCCTCACTGGACAGCCTATGTCAGTGCCTCCGTACTCGCTGAGTGAAAAGTTTGTTCCTAACTTCTAATCTAAATCTTCCCTCATTTAGTTTAAAGCCATTCCTTCCTGTCCTATCACTATCTACTTGTGTAAAGTCAGTTTTCTTCCTGCTCATAAGTACTAAGTACTTTAAGGCCACAATGAGATCTTCTCAGAACCTTCTCTTCTCCAGGTTGAACAAGCCCAGCTCCCTCAGCCTGTTTTCCTAAGAGAGGCGCTCCAGGCCTCTGAACATCTTTGTGTGGCCCTCTTCTAGTCCCATTCCAGCACCACTATGTGGCAGAAGCCCCAGATCTGGATTCAGTGGAGCCTCACAAGGACAGATCAAGGGGGAAATGTCTTCCCTTACTCTGATGACCACTCCTCTTTTGATGCTGCCCAGGATACAGCTGGCCTTCTGGGCTGCAAGCACATACTAATGTTGGCCTGTGTCAAGATTTTCATTCATTTTTCCTTCACTCAAACGCAGAAGCCCTTATCAACAGGGCCGCTCTCAATGTCTTCTTCTCCCAGTCTGTACACGTATCTGTGTTTGCCCCAGCCTTGCACCTTAGCTTGTTGAACATAATTAAGTTCACAAAGGCCCATTTTGCAAGCCTGTTTAGATCCCTTCAGGTGGCATGCCTTCATTCTGTTGCATCAACTGCATGACTCAGCTTAGTGTCATCAGCAAACTTGCTGAGGGGAAACTAAATCCCACAGTCTACAATAAATACCTTAATAAGCAATGATCCCAGGACTGATCTTTGGGGGATATCACTCATGACCAGCCACTATACAGACATAGAGCCATTACAAAAACCCTCTGGCTGCATACATCAAGCCAATTCTTTATCTACCAAATAGTCCAGCCTTCTAATACATATCTCTCTGATCTAGAGATGAGAATGTGATGTGCAAATGTATATATATCCTTAGCTACCACAAACTTTATAACCTTCATAATTTGCTGGAACACAAACAGAGCAGGGCAGTTCCTTTCAGTAAATAGAATGACTTCTTGTATGGGTCCTGGTATTTTTGTTCCCCTCATTTCCTGGCCTGAAATTCAGTGCACTCTGAAAGAGCCATTGTGCCTCTGATGAGAAAGGCAAATGGGAAATTTAAAGAACTCACAATAAAGGCAGGGATTGGAGTCAAATGCCAGACACACAATGCACTTAAAGAGTATAAGGATTTTAAAATTATATAATATATAGTGATAAATAAGAAGAGAGGATCACGATTTGTTATCCAGAAATATCTAAACTGATGTTTTCTTCTCTTTTTATGTTAAACTCCATAGTTTTCAAGCACTTCACATAGGATCATCAACTAACAGAGTAAAGAACAAATTATCTTGATACCTCATATGCCATACTTCATTACAGAAACTAACCATGAGTTATTGATTTCCAGTGTGGCCATCATTCGTATTAGAGTTCATGTGAACCATTAATTAAAAAAAAAAAAAAAAAAAAAGCCAACCCTGCTGATTTCCACCTCTGTTTTTCAGGCTTTACACTTGTTCATGTTTTCCATACCTATGTATATTTATGCATTTAGTTAGCTAGTTGTTTTAGGAATCAAAATAAAATAATAAGTAGGTTAGGAGCTCCACTTAATAAAATGTATATGCTCTACCTACATTTTTGAAAGACAGTAAGGATTCTTTTCTCATCTATATACTTACTCATCCATCTTTTACTTTCTCAACCATATACTTACTAGGTCAGCCATAACATTTTAGTACTGTCTACTTGCTATTATGTTCTGTTATGACAACATTCTCAGTGACACCATCTCCCATTCTGCTTAAACTGGCATTAAGAAATATATTAGTGGGAATTTCAGTGCTACCCAGTATTTATGCCGCAGAGCACTGTATTAAGCTTTGAGCTGTGAAGCTTTGACTTTTACAGCTGACAAGGAAGGCTATGTAGTTAATTATTTCTGGTAATTACATACAAAAATCTAAAGTTATACACTGTACATTATGAACAAAAAATGGGGGAACTCAGGCTACTCCATCTATCTACCCTAGAGGAATGCACAGCTTTTTAATCTAAGGGCAGCATTTCTATGAGATCTGCAAGAAACCAAGTTAGCTCAGAAATGGAAAGCAGATATTAGTCAGGTAGGAACATAAAAAACTGTAATGTCTCTGACATTTATTTCATGTTCCAAAAGCCTGTGGTTTGGAGCATTCCTCATTCCGAGATGACATCCACTCTAAGGCAACCAAACTGTTGAATGTTGTATCACAGTAAATCACATAAGAGTTAGCACAGGTATGCAGGACATGCCCACACTACTTTTGGGTAGGGTGTGGCCTTGTTGGCATAAGTTACATTTCAGCAGCAGGCCTGGGAGCTAGTTGACTCATGGACTGATCACAGAATATCAGAATTGTAGGGGTTGGAAGGGACCTCTAGAGATCACTGAGTCCAACCCCCTGCCAAAACAGGATCCCTAGACCAGGTTGCACAGGTAGGCTCCCTGGCAGGTCTTGAACGTCTCCCTCTCTGGGCAACCTGTTATAGTGCTCTGTCACTGCACTGTGAAGACGTTCTTACGCATACTTGTGCGGAACTACCTATGTTGCAGTTTGTGGCCATTTCCCCTTGTCCTATCGCCACATGCCACTGAGAAGCATCTGGCCTTGTCCCTTTGTGTTCTACTCCTTAGGTATTTATAGATGTGGATCAGATCCCCTCTGAGTCTTCTTTTCTCAAGGCTGAACAGACCCGGGCCTCTCAGCCTTGCCTCATAAGGGAGGTGTTCCATGCCCTTTATCATTTTTATAGCCCTCCACTAGATACTTTCAAGGAGATCCCTGTCTTTTTTGTACCGGGAAGCCCAGAACTGGACATAATACTCCACAATCACTCCCTTTGGCCACGGTTTTCTCTATTTGATGCTTCTGAGAAACTAGGACATTGCATGGAAACCTTAATGCACCACTGTGCTTGGAGGAATTTTATAGGAGATGTCGCCTCAGGCTGCAATAATTCAAATTCTTAAGTGATTAACAAATTGGTTGTTAAAACATGCAAGTAATTAATTCTAACCACTCATGGTTATTTCGAAGTTGTGAGGAACTGCACAAAGTGCTGTTTCTATCAGTGTAAATGACTACTTGAAGTGTAAAGCTACAAATATTTGGAACTCTAAATAGTAAGAATTAAGTGCTCAAAACTGAGGAAGCACGCATACAAGATGAAGTATGTATACAAACACCCTTGAAAAAAAAAGTACAAGAAATACATGTGGTCTAGATAAAACAGTAACAAATATACCATAGAATGACTGAATCATCAAATCATTGAATGGCTTGGGATGGAAGGGATCTTAAAGATCACCTAGTTCCAATCCCTCTGACATAGGCAGGGCTGACATCCACTAGATCAGACTGCCCAGGGCCCCATCCAACCTGTTCTTGAATGGCTCCAGGTATGGGGCATCCACAGTTTCTCCAGACAGCCTATGCCAATGCCTCACTACTCGCTGAGTGAAAAATTTGTTCCTAACTTCTAATCTATATCTCCCCTCGTTTAGTTTAAAACCATTTCTCCTTGTCCTATCACTATCTACTTGTGTAAAGTCAGTCTTCTTCCTGCTCATAGGTTCAATTAAGTATTTTAAGGCCACAATGAGATCTCCTCAGAGCCTTCTCTTCTCCAGGCTGAACAAGCCCAGCTCCCTCAGCCTGTTTTCCTAAGAGAGGTGTTCCAGGCCTCTGAACATCTTTGTGTGCCTCCTCTGGACCTGCTCCGACATTTCTTAGTGCTGGGGGCCCCTAATTCAAAAACAATACTCCATGTGGGAGCTCACAACAGCAGTGCAGAAGGACAGTCACCTACTTTGTCCTGCTGGCCACAGTCTTTTGATGGTGCCCAGGATATAGGCGGCCTTCTGGGCTGCAAGCGCATACTGTTGGCTCACAAAGACGTATGTAAAAATGAAAGTAATCACTATGTGATCATTAAAGATATTAGAAATATTATTTCTTCCTAAAACAAGAAAAGATATTTTCAACAGAAACGTAAGTACTGCTCTGAAAGTCATGCCTCCTATTTTTTTATGATGGCACACAACATCAGAGGTGGATGTCTGAGATCCAGAAGTAGAGGTAGAGCCTTCCCAACAATATTCTATTTACTTTTGTTGCCATGTCATAGATGGCAGAGGGGCAGTATGACAAAATGGTGCCTGACATTGAAGTGTGCATGACACAAAAGTGTATAAGGTTCCTCCACATGGAAAAAACTGTACCCATTGACATTCATCAATGCTTGGTGAATATTTATGGAGACCAAACAGAGGATGTGAGCACAGTGAGGTGCTGGGTGATGCATTTCAACAGTGGCAACAGGAATGTGAAAGACAAGTCACATTCCAGACAGAAATGTACAGCCATCACACCATGAAATTCATCTCAATCTGCTCATTCACATGGAGCAGCAGATTACTACCAGGGAACCATGCAGAGAGTGAATAACAGCTTCAATATGTTGGAAATGATGACAGCAACATTGTAATACTGCGAAGCTTGCACCAGGTGGATCTTATGAATGCTCACACAGGAACAGAAAGTACACAATATACAAGTTTATCCGGACCTACTGAACAAATACAAGGCTGAACGTGATGGTTTCCATATGCATAGTGATATGGCATCATCACTACAAGCTGGAATCAACATAATCCATGGAGTGGCAACGTGAGTTCCCCATCAAATGAAAAGTTCATGATACAGCCCTCAGTGAGTAAAGTGATGTGTACTGTCTTTTGGGGTTAGACAGAAGTTGTCCTTCTAGATTTCCTGGAAACCTGTACAAACCTTTGACTTTGACCACTACATCACGGTGCTGACAGCTCAACTTTCCAGAGTCAAGCCAGAGAAGAAGATAAACTTTCTCTTGCAACATGGTAACACCATGCCCCATGTTAATTTCAACACCCTGGAAAATAAACATCGACAATCTTGGCTGGACTGTCCCACTACATTCACTGTGTAGTCTGGACTTGGAATCTTCTCACTTGCATTTGTTTGCGTCAATGAAAGATGGACTATGTGAACAATATCTTCCTATAATGATGCTATCATAGCAGCTATGAAACAGTGAAGTAGGTCATCTCCACCAGTGCAGATTTTTGCAAGCATGGAATCCAGGCTCTTGTTCATCACTGGTAAAAATGCAAAGCTAATGGTGGTGACTGTGTTGAAAAAATAGTGTTTTGTAGCTGAGAATTTGCTGTATCCAACAGTTGTAGTATCTGTTGTAGTCCTCACTGAAATAAATAGGGGGCATTACGTTTGGTGCAATCTACATAAAAATCTGATAAACGAGGCAAGTATTCCTGCATAAATTAGATTTTTCTACAATTACTGTTAAACAGATATCCAAGGATGGGACAGGAATAGAAAATGTATCTTAGAGAAGTTCCTTATTGAATTTTCTTATATATTTTTTGAACATTCAATCGCTTTTACTGGATTTCCTTTTCCTTCTGCCACAAACATCTTCAGAATTACAACACACTGTGTTCTATATGCCATTGTTTTACTCCAAAATAATATGCTAATTCAAGTGACAAATAATAGTTTATTGCATAACATACTCAAATAACCTTTAAAAGTTATTTGGAATCTGAATTGAAATGATCAGAACTGATAATTCAACTTCAGTTTATACGGATAGATCTTCGTGTGAAAGATCATTTTATTACATTACTGTTGTAATAGAACTGATAAAAATATAGCTTTGAATTAAAATACAGGTGTTTTTTTTTCTTGTTATGTCACTTGTAGTCATTTCCTTACCCTTTATCACATGCAACAGAACAGATGCAATTAAAAAGTTAACATTTTNTTAAAGATATTAGAAATATTATTTCTTCCTAAAACAAGAAAAGATATTTTCAACAGAAACGTAAGTACTGCTCTGAAAGTCATGCCTCCTATTTTTTTATGATGGCACACAACATCAGAGGTGGATGTCTGAGATCCAGAAGTAGAGGTAGAGCCTTCCCAACAATATTCTATTTACTTTTGTTGCCATGTCATAGATGGCAGAGGGGCAGTATGACAAAATGGTGCCTGACATTGAAGTGTGCATGACACAAAAGTGTATAAGGTTCCTCCACATGGAAAAAACTGTACCCATTGACATTCATCAATGCTTGGTGAATATTTATGGAGACCAAACAGAGGATGTGAGCACAGTGAGGTGCTGGGTGATGCATTTCAACAGTGGCAACAGGAATGTGAAAGACAAGTCACATTCCAGACAGAAATGTACAGCCATCACACCATGAAATTCATCTCAATCTGCTCATTCACATGGAGCAGCAGATTACTACCAGGGAACCATGCAGAGAGTGAATAACAGCTTCAATATGTTGGAAATGATGACAGCAACATTGTAATACTGCGAAGCTTGCACCAGGTGGATCTTATGAATGCTCACACAGGAACAGAAAGTACACAATATACAAGTTTATCCGGACCTACTGAACAAATACAAGGCTGAACGTGATGGTTTCCATATGCATAGTGATATGGCATCATCACTACAAGCTGGAATCAACATAATCCATGGAGTGGCAACGTGAGTTCCCCATCGAATGAAAAGTTCATGATACAGCCCTCAGTGAGTAAAGTGATGTGTACTGTCTTTTGGGGTTAGACAGAAGTTGTCCTTCTAGATTTCCTGGAAACCTGTACAAACCTTTGACTTTGACCACTACATCACGGTGCTGACAGCTCAACTTTCCAGAGTCAAGCCAGAGAAGAAGATAAACTTTCTCTTGCAACATGGTAACACCATGCCCCATGTTAATTTCAACACCCTGGAAAATAAACATCGACAATCTTGGCTGGACTGTCCCACTACATTCACTGTGTAGTCTGGACTTGGAATCTTCTCACTTGCATTTGTTTGCGTCAATGAAAGATGGACTATGTGAACAATATCTTCCTATAATGATGCTATCATAGCAGCTATGAAACAGTGAAGTAGGTCATCTCCACCAGTGCAGATTTTTGCAAGCATGGAATCCAGGCTCTTGTTCATCACTGGTAAAAATGCAAAGCTAATGGTGGTGACTGTGTTGAAAAAATAGTGTTTTGTAGCTGAGAATTTGCTGTATCCAACAGTTGTAGTATCTGTTGTAGTCCTCACTGAAATAAATAGGGGGCATTACGTTTGGTGCAATCTACATAAAAATCTGATAAACGAGGCAAGTATTCCTGCATAAATTAGATTTTTCTACAATTACTGTTAAACAGATATCCAAGGATGGGACAGGAATAGAAAATGTATCTTAGAGAAGTTCCTTATTGAATTTTCTTATATATTTTTTGAACATTCAATCGCTTTTACTGGATTTCCTTTTCCTTCTGCCACAAACATCTTCAGAATTACAACACACTGTGTTCTATATGCCATTGTTTTACTCCAAAATAATATGCTAATTCAAGTGACAAATAATAGTTTATTGCATAACATACTCAAATAACCTTTAAAAGTTATTTGGAATCTGAATTGAAATGATCAGAACTGATAATTCAACTTCAGTTTATACGGATAGATCTTCGTGTGAAAGATCATTTTATTACATTACTGTTGTAATAGAACTGATAAAAATATAGCTTTGAATTAAAATACAGGTGTTTTTTTTTCTTGTTATGTCACTTGTAGTCATTTCCTTACCCTTTATCACATGCAACAGAACAGATGCAATTAAAAAGTTAACATTTTATAAATTCTCACTGAATGACATATTGTCATTTCAAGTCACATTTTGTAAGGCTTATCAATTAAAGAAAATTGCAGCTTTAGACAGTTCAAAATGAACCATGGGCACAAATTATTTAGTATGGCTCATTAAAAATATCACTGAAACAGTTCTTCATAAAATTCTTTGTTTAATGGCATTTTTCTGTAGCTCATCTGTGAAAAAGTAAAAAATTGTACCTCATAATAAAATTCTTCAGTACAGAAAGAACTGCTATGAAATAATCATAATTGATTACTTTCACGGATATAAGATCGGATGTTTGAAATATGGTTAATATGATGGGGTAGTTAAATTACTTTTAGGAATAAGACTTTAACATTACAATTTTAAAATGCCTTACTGATGAAAATCTAGAAACAAGCAGTAGTACACCAATGCCAAGCTTAAAAATAAATCTAAGCATGTCATTGCCAACTGTCAACCTGCTGAACAGACAGATTCATAAAGATGAAGATCATGGGTAAGTGTTAAAATGGCGTAGCACTACACACTCATCAGACAACTCACTGATCTTATCTAACTCTAATCTAGGTCAGCCAACTCTTTAACCACCAAAAGATACTGCTCCACTTGTTTGTATCCTATCACACTTTAGTCTTGTATAGACCTTATTTGAAAATGATAGGACAAGGAGGATTGGTTCTAAACTTTAAAAGAGGAGATCTTGGTTAGATGTTAGGAAGAAATTATTGATTCAGAGCATGGTGAAGCACTGGAATAGCCTTCTCAGAGGAGCTGCGGATGCTTCATCCCTTGAGGCATTCAAGGCCAGGCTGGATGAAGCCCTGGGCAGCCTGATCTAGTGCACGGTAACCATGCCCATAGCAGAGAGGTTGCAACCAGGTCTTCAAGACCCCTTCCAACCCAAGACATTCTATGATTCTATGATTTATTTTGGTTAGATAGAAGCCAAACACTGTCATTCTTTTCTGTGTTTTAAAAACTGGAAACATGTCAAAAGATTGTTTTTTTCTTTTCTATATGTAATCCAGATGTATTGTAGCACAGATTAGTGTCTTCAACAGTTTGTCTCACAATTTCTTTGTTTGCAGTTGATCATCTTCAAATTAATCAAATAATCTTTAACCCATGCATCAAAGATGAATTTACTTTATCTCTGGGGTTTTCAAAGGAACCTTCAAAATAATTTGGATTTATACAATGGGATTTTGTTAAAATTGCAGAAATCATCATGGTTAGCTACTTTCTAATCTGGCAGAAAAGTTCAGTTACTAACTGATAATATGTGCTTGAACAAACAGAGTCCAAACCCCAACTCTGCTACAATCATCTTGCAAAACACATGGTTTTAAAAAAGGAGAGCAAACTTAAGATTTTTGACAATTAATCATCAATTTGTAATTTCATCCTCTGTGTCCTACAGAAATAGAAGATCAGTCTTCCGCATATCTTGTAAAGACTCTTTTCTATCTGCATTCCAATAAATACTCCTCTGATTTCTTATTTGACCAATCCCAAACACTTTCCTTCATCTCTGATCTTTAAATGTTGCAGTATTTCAGATTATTTTGAAAAATAACAAAAACAAACAAAAAAAAACCACAAAATTGCTCAGGCAGGAATCCGGCATTTTAGTCTAAAAGTATGTTCCACTTTATTCTGTAATGCAAAATCAATACGCAGATTTTTTTTTGGTGAATTCTCTCTCTCTTTTTTTTTTTTTCCCCCTTACTGCTAAGCATTTCAAATAGCTTTCAGAAAACAGTTTAAGAGAAAGAAAGAAAGACAAACTTTTTGGGTAATATGACAGCTTTTGTTGAGGCTGTCATTGCATATTGTTTCTTCATTGAATAATAAGATGTACAGGTGAAAAACTGGAGAAAAAAATCTATCCAATAGCCTTACTGGACATAGTGGTGGGTATCTGATCTGGTAATGCAGGTTCAAGTGGGTCTTTAACTCAAATCACACCTAAAATTAATATTTTCTGACTTTTATCCTGTTCTGAGACTGATTATTAAGCTAATAGTCAAAGAGTAATATTTTTCTAGGGATGTTTGTGTTTTTTTTTTTCCTGTTTTATTCTCTGCTTGTTTTATCAGACTCTGAATTTACCTAAATAAGTTAATGAAAAAAAAATAATCATACAGATAGGAAACTGTAATCATAAGCTAGATTGTCTAGAATCTGATCTACAAAGCCATCCTGAGAGTGAGAACTGTATCATTAATTTGTTATATCAATGACTGGAATCATAGATAATTGCATCCTGATTTTTTTTTTCCTCCTCCTTAGACTTATAAAAAACATACTTGCTTGATGCTCAGAATCTGAATAGAAAATACAAGAACATGGAAGAATTACTTGCTACATTCTAAGTATGAACAGCATGATGAACTTCAGTTTCTCTTTGGTAGGTGTTCAAAATGATCAGTTCTAATGCATTCAATTTTCTTATTCTACACTTAATGATAAACTCCTCTTCCTTTATCTATTCTAACATCTTCATTATATATTACTCACTAATCATTTCTCCAATAATTGATTTTAATCAGAAACCTAACTACCACTTGAGCCCTGTGTACATTTCTGACGTAATTTCCATTCCTAGTTCTTTTTATTCCTCTGAAACATGCAGTGAAACATATTACATGCTTCTGGTAGCTATTTTCTTTGTGTGAAAAAGCTTACAATTAAAATGTCACTAATCCAATTTGTATTCCTAATGTTAGCTTCATAAAAATCAAGTTTCATACAAATATAATCAACTAGGGATTATCAAAGTTACTGAGAATTGAGAACCTAATTATATAAAGATCTTCTTAGAAATAGCCACATATCATAAAGTGGCTATTAGTGAAGTTATTGCCAAGAACAAAATTGATTTCCAAAATATTTCAGATTTACATGGATCACTGAATGATACACCTTGTCAATTTTTTAAGACAATAAATTTGTAAACAATTTTTACTTTCCAGAAGTTCTTGGCAAAATTATTGGTTAACTTCTAATAAAAACCCATTCACATTGTTCTAATAACTGCTTCACCTTTTCAGCATTTGACCTTTGACCTCTGTTTTTGTTTTTTTCCTATCTTTTTCAGTTTGAAAATTGCCCTAATTTTACACACAAAAATCATTTATTGAGACAATACAGAAAAACAAACAACACAACCAACAACAACAAACAGGAGATATTTTAACACTCAAATAATCTAAACTTTCTAAAAAATGATACTGGCTAAATCATTCTGATCTCTGATCAGAATTCATTATAGGCCATCACAGTGCAGTTCTGTCTCATTACTCTCTGCAGGGCTATGTTGAGTAGAAGCCAAAAAGCAATATTATGGATACAAGAATGAATGCTGTATCTATCTCCCTTAGAGTCAGTAATTCACTGTAATTTTTTTCTAGTAGAAATAGCATATGTTCAGTTAGGCAATGTATAAATTACTTGACACCAGCTTCTTAATGTTTCTTAAAATATTAAGCAACAAAATTGCAGAAAATAGTAATTTACCAGCATCAGTTAAACATGCAACAGAGAATAAGTGCAATACTATTTTTTTAATATATAAAAAATGTAGCTTTGATTTTAGTCTATTATATTATCATGCATGGATGCCATGGAATGAGTCTATGATTTTTGTCAAAATGTGTTTTCATGAAAATTCCTTGAAGAAAATGGTAGCATTCTTTTCTTGAAGACACAGAAAAGAGAAAGCACTGCCCCTTTCTACGTCTGTATGTTCAAGACTGATAAAACGAAATAAATAAGGAATGCCCAAAGTCCATCATAAAATTCACATCCCACATGAACTGAAAACTATATCCAGGCAATGTTTCAATGCAAAGAAAGCAATTATTTAACAGTTGATTTATTAACAACTACTATGCTATAATTTTCATTTCTTGGTAGAAAATACACAAAAAGTCTTTCCTTTCATTGAAGTTCTATACTGGCTGTAGAACCCATTTGAGTTTTTATTACCAAGTTAAATTCAGAAAATTATAAATCACGAGCAAAATTTCATTTCTGCTACAGACATTCATATGTACAGAGTCACACTTCCTGTACTTAATATCAGCAAAAACAACAAAATAGGGCATCACTTGCAGAAAGAGAACAGATGTGTAGTAGACACTGATGATATTGCTTTTTTTTTTTTTTTTCCCACACTACATTTCACTAGAAGGATAAAGACACGTTTAGGATCAGACAACTGAAAGGTTTTTAAAAAAATGTTTTCTTGCAGCATTCAAAGTATTGATGAAAACAATCTTTGTTGCGTACAGATTGAAATTGAATACAAGCAGCAGACATGACTCAAATTTGTTTCTTTTATGGTTATTAACTCTTGGATTTTCTTTTTAGCAAAAATGTTTATAAAATTTTTATTTGCTGTAAGGAACTGTATTATTAGCCAATTCAGTCACAAAACCTTCACACATTATTACAGAAGGCAATTGCTATCTTTTGTTGCTCAACCACTTACCTACCAGTAATATTGCCAAGGAAGAATTTGAGCAGTAAAAGTTGTTGATATGGCTCTGGGATAAAGCTGATAGGCACAGAAGCCCACAGGAGTTCTTGATGCAAGGGGAAATCTCAGGCAAGAGTGTCATATTCCTCCAGAACACTTGACCAAGCAACTTGCTCAGCAACAGGGCGTTGGGTTATTTGACTATAGGATCTTCTTCAAGCAACATGGCCTACAGGAGAGACATAAGCTCTGCCTGACAAAATACTGAGGGAGCTCAAACTAAGTTTATCATGGATACAGATCAAAACCTACCCGTAAATGGGAGAACAGGCCCACAGAATGCCACATGGGGCAGGGCAAAGTTAGTCTATTTCTCTCCTCCTCAGAAAGCAACAGGACTGGAAGCTCAGCTCATGTGTCTGTGCACAGAAATTAGCTACATGGGAAGGAAGCACACTGGACAAACTGAAAACAAAACCGTGGTGTCACTGAGATTACAGAGAGTTAGTAGGAAAGCTCACCTGATGAGTGCTGCAATGGATGGACAAAGCCTTTTAGGAAACGTGGAAAGAAAAGGAGATCCTGTACCCTAGGCAAAGCAAGACCTTGAATGAACAGAGGTTTGCTGTACAGAGAGGGGGAAGCCAAAAGGGAAGTCACTACGTTGAATGTCCACTACAGACATGAAATATCAATAAGATCAAGAAGAAATGATTAAAAATTTTTAATTACTGAGCTTCTCAATCACATATTCAAGTTCTTACTGGAGATTTTAATCATCTCAACATGTCTGTGGATATTATCACAGCAAATGGTCAGCAATTCACTAGATTCCTGAGTTCACTGGGAAGAATTTTCTTTTTAATGCGGGCGTTGGACAAAGCAATTAAGTGCAGAAACAAAGAACAACTGAAAGAAGTGAGACTCAACTCCAGCTGCAGTTCTAATAACTACAAGTTGAAGATCCTGAGAGGTGTGAGGAAGGCAAGTGGTATTATAAACTCCTTGGAGTTCAGCAAAACAGATTTTAACTTGTCTGTGAAGTGGTAGACAAGCTCTCATGGGATAATGCCTCTAAGAGCTAGAGGGCCCAGGAGAGCTTGTTTGACTTCAAGGGCAGCTTCCTCAAAGCTCAAGAGTGATCAATCTCTTTCTGTACATAAATGAGTAGTCAAAGAAGGAGGCTGCTTAGGGCTGAACAGGGAATTCCTGACTGAGGTACTTAATCTCAAATGCAAAACAGTAGCATATAAAAGGTGAAAGAAGGGACAAGCAACTCAAAAGGAACATAGAAATATTCCTTAGAAGTACAGAGATAAAAGGAGAAAGGTCAAAACTTAGAAGGAATGAACCTGGTGAGGAATGTGAAGAGTACGCATTGTAGAAACCATTCTATATGTATTTCAATTTCAACAGGACACTGAAAGACATGGTGGCTTGCTGTTCAGTGAAGTAGATAACCTTGTGTCCATTTTGCCTCTTGTCATTAGCAAAGGCTGCACTCAGGCTTCCAAATTCACAATAAAACTGAGAAGCTTTAGGGAGAAAACTAGTAACCAGAACAGCAGGAACAAAGTAGCGGCTCTAGAAATAAATGGGATGTGTGCAAGTTCATGCTGCTTAACAGTATACACCTAGTGATTCTTGGTTTGCCACAGTATACAGCTGTTCTTTAACATCTTCCAAAGGCAGTGAAGATCAAAAGTGATTCACAGTGACATTTTCAATAAAGGCAAGAAAATTCTAGCAACTGCAGATCTCTCAAGTTCACATCAGACTGCCATATGATTATGAAGAATGCCTTTTTGAAAATCCTTACCAAACACATGAAGCACAAGCAGGTGATTGGGTAAAGACATCTTTTGCCAATGCAAAACTTCACAAGAACAAACTTCAGGTTAAGGAATTGTTGGACAAGATCTCCTTGGAAGAAGTCCTTAGAGGTAAAGGAGTGAAGCAAAGCTGACTACCCTTTAAGGATGGTTTTCTGGGCGTACGACAGCACTCCATCCCTCAGAATAAGGCAGAGGAGACAGGAAAGTAGTATGGCTTGGCAAGGACCTACTGGTAAAACTGAGGGAAAATAAGAGCCTTAATAGGCACTAGAAACATGGATGTGTCACCAGGAATGAAAACAATAATGCTATCTGGACTTGCAGAAATGGCATTAGGAAAGCTAAGGCATAGACATAACTGAACTTGAAGAGATTCTTCAGGTGCACAGATCAGAAGAGACAGGCAAAAGAGATTGCACCTCCTCTGCTAACTGAGAGAACTGGCTACAGACACATTGTGGTTAAACCTGGAAAGCAGTTGAGCATCATACAGCCATTCACACATCCACCCATCATAGGTAGAGAATCAGGAAAAAGGTTAAACTCAGGTATTGAGATTTATTGTGGTTTAACAGGACAGAAAAAGAAGGGAAAATAATAATAATAATGATGATAAAAGAATATACAAAACAAGTGATGCACAATTAAACTACTCAACAAGTGCTGAATGATGATGGTCATATCCTGACCAGAGACTGCCCCCTCCCATACTCTAGCCAGTTTCCTCAGTTATACTGCTGAGCATTATGACATATGGTATGAGACATCTCTCTGGCCAGTTTATGTCATTTGTTCTGGTTTTGTCCCCTCCCAACTCTTTTTGATCCGCCAGCTCCTTGCTGGCAAGGCAGTATGTTATATGGCAAGGCAGTGTGCTATAAACGTTATCCTCATCCTAAATCCAAAACACAGCACCATGCCAGCTACTAGGAAGAAAATTCTCTCATGAAAAAACAAACAAAGAAACAGACAACCTATTTAAAAATAAATTTACTTCATCTGCTGTTTTAATAGGTTCTTGATATTTTAAAGATATTTCATGTCTCATAATTTACCTCTGCAAAAAGGAACTGGAAAATCCCACGATGCTCCATTTCCAGGACTCACAATACATGTCAACATGGCATGGCCTTCTAAGATGTAACCAGAGATACAGCTATATCGGATTTTATCTCCAATGTTGAATCTTGTTCCATGAAGTACTCCTTTAGGTATTTCACCTGGGTTGCCACACGTATGACTAGGTAATACTGTTAAAAGAAAAAAGGAAAAAAATGTTATTGATAAAATTTGCAGAAAGAAGTAATAAATACTAGTAAAAAAAAAAATGTCACTAAAGAAATGATTTATTTTTTATTGTTTTATACAGTGTTCTTTACACAAATAAAGTGCTTTTGAACAAGGAGTAAACTCTCCTAAAAGATAAAATAAAAATAAATAAATAAATAAAAGGGAACTGTTTCATTTGCATCATTCTTTTATGAGATAAATACCAAAATCTTCTATAAATATTAAGGTTATAACAAAAGCCATATAACACCCTAATGAAAGACGAGATAGATGAATGTCCTACCAATAAAGCAGAATGAAAAAATAAAATCTCTATGAGTTATGGAAACGACTTAGGGTTGAGTGAGTACCCACCAAAGCCAGAAACAAAAACAATATTACACACAACTTCTTTTCTGCTGTTTCAGCAGCCTTTAGAGAATAGGATGTTTCTTCGGATTATGCTCATCCACACAGAAGAGAAAGTCAAAGTTCAGTTCACATATATGAGAATGAATACATATAACATTCCTTACACTAAAAGAAGGTGATTTTAAGACATGGGAATAATTGGAAGAATATAGAGAGTATCTTGCCTTCTAATGGTCCATTATATTCTACAGCTAAGTTTTATATCCCTATATACTACTCTCTCTTTGCAATTTTTCCCCTGTATGCTGTTCCAGACACAGTAGGTTAATAGAGGTGATTTTGAAAAACAAGTCAAATCAAATTTTTTTTTGCAGTTTGGGTGCAAGAAAGTGCATACATTTGAAACAAGAGTCTATTTTGCCTTTATATTCAAGTCAAAACACTTTTTAAAAACACTATACCACAAGGTAGTTTCATCCTTACATAGCAAAACTGACACAACACAGAGCTCAGCATTTTTTATTACTATGGGTGAGTGAGCTACCAAAAAAAAACTACTTTACTCAAAAATACTATGATTTCTGATAAAAAACAGTTCCAATGAAGAGGTATCACAGCAAACCTGCGTCTTTCCTACATGTGACAACTGGTACTGGTTAATCGTTGAGACTGCATTGCGACAAGTTAGGTTACTGTCTTTGTACAGGTTTTCTGCATTACAACTTTCCTTCCTTTTCTTACTACTACATCTGTCATGAACCTCCAGAAAAAAATAATAATAAAAAAAAAGGAATTTGGCATTCTGAAACAAGCATACATTCTACCATAACTTCCTAAGAAACAATAAAGGATGAGTGATCTGAGATTGACAGCCATGTTCAATAATACATGTAATAGTTCACAGGATTTCACCACTTGTCAAGATCAAGCACTTAACTACATTATTTATGTGCTTTTCTAAAATTTTCATTGAAGTATATTGAGATAGCTACAGTATTCCCTCTGCATACACTTAACTGCTTCAAGTCTGGACCCACCTAAAATGAATTAACTCTTGACAGTTTATAACTAAAATAATAATTTTATCTTTGGATTATGACAATACTAGCTGAGCAAAACTATCATATGCAAAGGTTACATAAATTCATTATTGCCAAGTTTTCAGCGAAGGATTCCTATTTTTCTAGGGTTACAGGAGTTTACTTTCAGTGGGATTGAGAATCTGCAGTCTCTTCCTGAAGGAAGCCAGGTGAATTGCTAATGTCACTGTGTTTTTAATTATTAAGATGCTTGAACTATGAAATCATTTGATATTTACTGAACATTGAGAACAATTTCAGATTACTGCATTAAAACACCGAGGCTAGTGGCTATGTTAGATTTACCCAACCTGTTAGAATGTTTTCACACATCATGCTCTATCTTTTCCCCAGTTCAGAAGAAAAATCACTGTTTTCAGGAAGAAATCCAGTTAGTCTTCATATTTTCAAAGCAAAGATATGTACAATGGAATAGCCAAGCAGATCCACCTAAGATTTCTTCCTCACAAGTCTATCTTCACCAGTAAGGCAGATGTAAGAACCTGGGTTGACTTTATTTCCTGGTACATATCAGTCTGGAGCCTTATGCATTAAGATTTATTCACAAAATTAAATATAAAACATAAGTAATGTATGAAGAAGGACTATATCTTTTTACATAGTACACACCTTTTACTGTTATTATTGTCCATATGTATGTGCAGAAAGAGTTTAAAATGGAACTGCTTAGTAAAGGCATAAGATCAAAATCTCTAATGTAGTGTAATAACTTGTCAACATGTCATATTAAAATAACTATGTATGTTATATTTACTTTGCTTAGAAAAGTGTTCAAAAAATTGAAATTTAAATAATAAGTATAATGTTAATACTCATTATAACTGCAAAAGGCTACACCACAGCAGGACTGTAAAACATAGACTTGAAAACGTTGCTGGTTTTGTGCTATACAAATAATCAAATTAAAAAAGTTAAATAAATCTTATTAAATGAGTACCCTTTCTCAGGTAGCATCTATCAGATTATTTACATAAATGGTCTTTTTCAATATAGTTTTGAAACCCAGGCCCTTTGAAAGCATATTCACTGCATCTTAAAGTTATCCTTTGTTTTCACTGAGGGAGAGATTTACTTATTACATATACTAGATTTCATTATTCAATCCTTTCCAATTACATACTGTAACAGAAAAAAGAAGACCTAAAATTAGACAGCATCGATTGATTAAGAAATATATATATACTGCAGAATTGCAGTGGTTGGAAGGGACCTCCAGACATCATCTAGTCCAACCCCTTGCCAAAGCAGCTCCCTAGCCCAGGTTGCACAGGTAGGCGTCCAGGCGGGTCTTGAACGTCTCCAGAGAAGGAGACTCCACCACCTCTCTGTGCAGCCTGTGCCAGTGCTCTGTCACTGCACTGTGTAGAAGTTCCCATGCACATTTGTGTGGAACTTCTATGCTTCAGTTTGTGGTCATTTCCCCTCTTCCTGTCACCACACACTGCAGAGAAGAGTCTGGCCTCATCCCTTTGTCTCATGCACCTTAGATATTTATAGATGTGGATCAGATTCCTTCTCAGTCTTTCTCAAGGTTTAAAAGACCCAGGTCTCTCAGCCTTTCCTCATAATAGAGATGTTCCACATCCTTAATCATCTTTGTGGACCTCCATTGAACTCTTTCCAGGAGATCCCTGTATTTTTTGTACTGGGGACCCCAGAACTGGATGCAGTACTCAAAGTGAGGCCTCACCAGGGAAGAGTAGAGGGGGAGGATCACCTCCCTTGACCTGCTGGCCACGCTCTTTTTAATGCACCTCACAATGACATTTGCCTTCTTGGCCACCAGAACACATTGCTGGTTCGCAATCTATTGTCCACCAGGACCCCCAGGTCCAAGATTATATTCATAACATATATATATAACTGAATAATATATTGAACTATTTTTTTATTACACCTAAGTTTTCTGAATGTCATTCTTACGGTCTTACTGTGCTTATTACAATCAAGTACAAGAGTCTTAAACAGTGCCTATATATTTTTGCCATATTTACTTTGAATCTGTCATGAGAACTACAGGCAACATCACGTCCTGTTTTGGTAGGATATCCTTTGGATTAAAAAGTCAAATTAAAAAAAATATTTATTTTTTTAAGCATATTTTGAGGTCACTGGCATCCCAACTTCTGTATTTAGGCATCTAGGTTTCATATCAGTTATAAAACTAAGAAAATTAACTGCCTAATTATTGCTGAAAATATCCATTGGAAGCTCAATCTGACAGTGACTTCAGGTGAACAATAATTGGGATTTATTTTTTTTTACAGTTATCACAATGAACAGCTATATTGCAAAAACTACCCAGAGGCCTTAATACCAAAAATCTCACACTGCTATTCTCACTTAGAAGATATTGGTTTTATCCTTTTGTGAGTTTGTTGGTAAGCTTTTACAAGCCAGTATTACAAATGGTAGTCAGCACTTGAAAAGAACTGAGAAAGTTTTTAGTTTGAATTAGAAAAAAAATAAGAAAGGAAGGAACAAGATTTTTCCTTAACTTATTTCTATAGTTTTGTTAAACTTCATTATATGTTCTTTCTCCTGCTCTTCCTGAAAAGATTGAAAAAGTTTTCCAAACTTGCACCTATGTGTCCACCAGGACCCCCAGGTCCAAGATTATATTCATAACATATATATATAACTGAATAATATATTGAACTATTTTTTTATTACACCTAAGTTTTCTGAATGTCATTCTTACGGTCTTACTGTGCTTATTACAATCAAGTACAAGAGTCTTAAACAGTGCCTATATATTTTTGCCATATTTACTTTGAATCTGTCATGAGAACTACAGGCAACATCACGTCCTGTTTTGGTAGGATATCCTTTGGATTAAAAAGTCAAATTAAAAAAAATATTTATTTTTTTAAGCATATTTTGAGGTCACTGGCATCCCAACTTCTGTATTTAGGCATCTAGGTTTCATATCAGTTATAAAACTAAGAAAATTAACTGCCTAATTATTGCTGAAAATATCCATTGGAAGCTCAATCTGACAGTGACTTCAGGTGAACAATAATTGGGATTTATTTTTTTTTACAGTTATCACAATGAACAGCTATATTGCAAAAACTACCCAGAGGCCTTAATACCAAAAATCTCACACTGCTATTCTCACTTAGAAGATATTGGTTTTATCCTTTTGTGAGTTTGTTGGTAAGCTTTTACAAGCCAGTATTACAAATGGTAGTCAGCACTTGAAAAGAACTGAGAAAGTTTTTAGTTTGAATTAGAAAAAAAAATAAGAAAGGAAGGAACAAGATTTTTCCTTAACTTATTTCTATAGTTTTGTTAAACTTCATTATATGTTCTTTCTCCTGCTCTTCCTGAAAAGATTGAAAAAGTTTTCCAAACTTGCACCTATGTTCAATCAAATGTTATTGCAAACATAATTACTTTCTGCTGTTTCATAATTCCTCTTTTACAGTCTCCTATAGAATCACAGAATCACAAGGTTGGAAACAACCTGTAAGATCATCTAGTCCAACTGTCTTCTCATTACCACTGCTACCACAGGCTACTAAACCATATCTCGCCGCTCCTCATCCAGACACCTCTTGAACACTTCCAGGGATGGTGACTCCACAACCTCCCTGGGCAGGCCATTCCAGTGCCTGACCATTCTCTGAGAGAAAAAGTTTTTTCTCGTGTCCAACCTAAACCTCCTCTGATACAACTTGTGGCCATTTCCTTGGGTCCTGTCCGTTGCCTGGGAGAAGTGGCTGAATCCCTCTTCACCCCAACCCCCTTCAGGATGTTGTAGAGCTCAATGAGGTCTCCCCTGAGCCTCCTCTTCTCCAGACTAAACCATCCCAGCTCCCTCAGCTGCTCCTCATAAGACTTGTGCTCCAGACCCCTCACCAGTTTTGTTGCCCTTCTCTGAACACGCTCCAGGGCCTCGACATCTTTCCTGTAGTGAGGGGCCCAAAACTGAACACAATACTCAAGGCACGGCCTCACCAGCGCTGAGTAGAGGGGGATGATTACCTCCGTGCTCCTGCTGGCCACACTATTTCTAATGCAGGCCAGGATGCCGTTGGCCCTCTTGGCCACCCGGGCACACTGTTGGCACATGTTCAGCCGAGCATCAACCAACATCCCCAGGTCTCTTTCTTCTTCTCAATCATCTAGCCACTCATCCCCAAGCCTATAACGCTGCTTGGTGTTATTGCGGCCAAAGTGCAGGACCTGACACTTGGCCTTGTTGAACCTAATCCCATTATCCCCATTACAATCTGGGGTCCCAAAGATAAAAACACACAGAATCACACAAAGGAAAAAAATTAAGAAGGGAAGAAACAAAACAAAAAAAAAGCACCTAAGGAAGGAAGAAGCTAGATTCTCTTGACAACAGCTTTGGAACTGCAAAGCTGATAAGAATTTCAGGAGTAGGGAGAAAATCAGATACACAGAATAATACAGGATTGATGTTTCATTGATCTGATGTAGAACACATGATATCCTATCCACATGGTTAACATATATACTGGACCTCAGTTTTGTGCATAAATTTAACATAAATGTAGAACTGTTCTTCCAAAGTCATAGAAAAAAAAATAATTTGTAAGAAAAGCAATAATTGTGCTCATTATGAAAAGAAAAGATGCTAGTAAAGAAGAGAGGAAAATAATGCTACATTTGCTTTCACAAATGGATTGGAAACAAAAATCCATGTTTCAAATAAGAAAAGCAACCTAATTTGAAAAGGAATGTAAAGGAAAAAAAAACAACAGCCTTTCAACCTATAAAATTAAAAGCTCTGTATTGAACAAAAGATGGATTCAAATATGTTCTATGACTCTTTATGTATGTCTAGATGTACACAATCTCATATATATATATGTACATGCACTCTATTTAAACAAACAATCTGTTCTGGAAATAATATAAATCACTTTTCCGAAGGATAAGTAGTGAAATTTGCTTTGAAACATAATTTTGAAGAATGCTAGACAACCGAGGCTTGTACCTAGCAAAAGACTACAAAATCAATATATGTGTATATATTTTAACTTCTAATGCCTTATATTATACTCCATTAAAGTACATTTTGACCTTTAAAAAAAATATATATATAAATGTTGAATCAACTGAAAAGCATGTAATATTTCACTGTCCATTTATTAAACTTCTTTCTTTTTATTTCCAGAAGCAACATACAAAAGAATACATAATCATAACCTATCAGTTCCAACTTCCATATTGGTATGAAATGGAGCAAATGCGTAAGTCATTTGTTACAGAATTAATACAGTGACAGAAACAACAGTAAGACTATTATTTTATACCATTGCCTCAAAGTTTGCTGATGAACACGTCCGAACATAACCAAGCNAACCGTTGCCTCTTAATCTCATGCTGGGTATACATATAATCAGAGAACCTCGTCTCCCTCCTTTATATTGGAGCGTGACATTTTTATTGGCGTAGTCGGCAGGATAACCGCCATGATTCATCTCCCTCCTTTCTATCGGATCGTGACAACAACACAGTCCTGTCCTTTTCAAAACTCTCACCAACCATCCTTTTGGTGAATAACCTTTTCCTTACACTCAGCTTGATCCTCCCCTGACACAGCTCCTTGTCATTACCTCAGTTCCCATCCATGTCACCAAAGACAATGGCACAGTGCTACCTGATGGGAAGGTTATGGAACACATCATCTTGAATGAGATCACATGGCACATGTGGGACAACCAGGGGATCAGACCCAGCTAGCGTGGGTTCATGAAACACAGATACTGACTGACCAACCTCATTAGGTGCATTGGATCATCAAGGAATCAACTATTAACCAGCTGCCCATTGAGCCTTTTACTGGTGGTCACAACACTCTGAACCTTACAATGCAGCCAATTTTCTCTATGCCTCACACTCCATTTACCCATTTCATGCTCCACTGCCTCTCTTACCATGATGCAACTGAGACCCTTGTCAAAGGTTTTGTTGATATCATAGTAAACAGTGTCTACAGTCCTCTGTTAGTCCTCTAAGCCAGCCATTTCTTCCTGGAAAACAGTCAGACTGGTCAGGCATGATTCACTACTAATGATTCCATACCGTGATTTCACACTTGATCTTGTTTTGGAGAAACTAATGCATCAGTGTCTAGTCTGACGGAAGTGGTTGCAATTCTTAGTGAGCTGACACTGTGTGTAGCAGAGATTTCTGATATATATATATATATATTACTGAACTGCCCAAAGAGTCATGATCAAATTTTTGAGTATATCTGATTGCCGGTAAAGTATTTACATCAACAGAAAATGAACTAACAAATATAGACCAAAAGTTGTGCTGTTTTTTTTTTTTTTGCAACCTTGATCAAACTGGAAAATAAGACTGCATATTCCCATTGTTCACAACACTGTGTTTAACTGCATTTTAAGCTAGCACTTCACTGCATCCTCCCCGCATCATAGTTTGTCTTGTTGAATAAAGGTTTAGAGCAGCTATAATCTTACACGTTTCCTCTAATAGTGCTCAAGTACTTTTTTCTGTTTCACTCAGATTTGTAATTGACAGTTCCGCTCTTTCATTTCAGAACAATTTTGATATCCACATGTTTTCATAACCTTAAATTAAAATGTCATTGATTCTGACAGCATTGAAATTATAATATTTATGGCAGGATGAAGGCTTTCTGAAAAACACAAGCACATCAAGAAATACTTATTTTTGTTCTGTTTTTCTTGTATATGCAACAGTACAGAATCTCTATATCCATGCAGACAAACAATATGCCTTCAGCATTTTATAAGAGAACAAACTCAGGTATACTGGATTCATTTGATTTTGAAGCTCTATCCTTAAACCTGGAAGAGTGACTTTTTCAGTAATGGCAATTAAGTCATAGTTTGCTTGTTTCATAAATCTTTTTCAAAGAGTTTTAAATATAATTCAGTTTACATATTTACTAAATATTTAATAGTTTGACATGATTTAGCTCTAAATATTTATTGAAGTGGCCTTTCAACATACAGTATTAAAAAATCTGCCACTAAAATTGCAATACCAAACTTTTTGCAATTGGTATGTGTATATACATACTCACACAGACAAAACTAGCTTGCAGACTGAAGCATTCAAGGTTTCCTGACTTGGGGTACTTAACTCTTTAAAATAATTTTAACAAACTTAAATGGATATCACATAGCTTACTCTGGAGGAAAAAAAGAGTTCACTGTAGGAAGCAGAAACAAAACAAACCACAAACTGCAAGTTCATTTAATATATTGTAATAACACCACACTTACACTTAAGTACCTCAAATACAGCACTTCAAGAATCTACATGGGATGGAAATGGGGGGGTTGGGGGTGGGACTCGATGATCTCTTGAGGTCCCTTCCAACCCCTATGATTCTATGATTATGAAATATAGGCAGTGAAACATTAAACATGATTGAGTAGTTTCTGCTGATAACTTTCCTGTTGAGACTAGTAGAGATTTAAAAAATGACCTTATTGGTTTATAGAAATAAAGCTCTTACATTTATTGTTTGCTTAGCATGTAGAAACCTGAATTCCTATAGAATCACAAGATAACAGGAAATCTATTTTCCTTTCTATTTACATTTCTGTATCGGTGCACTCAAATCTTTGCAACATTTTCCGGATAAAATACTTGATATCACTCCTGAAATCTACAGTTTTCTTGTTTTACAAGCATTTACTCAATTTTCTCTGTCAGTCTCTGAGGATGTGCAAAATTGTATTGGATTGTACAGCTTTGAAAATCATTTGGGAGTATTCAGCAACTTTAAAACTCTAATACATCTTCCACATTGAGATTGATATTTTAATTTCCTTGTACAGGTAATAACAAAAGATTGATGTATTTTATTTTTAGTGTGTTTACTTTTATTATGAAGTATGTAATAAATGTCTTGCTGTTGGTTATAAGACCATAAAAGTCAATACTGTACAAACAATGTCAGAAAACTCAAAAAAAAAAAATAAATCTGAAGTTAAAGGTAAAACTTTGTTTTTTTATACTTGTTTTGCCTCACATGTCCCACTCACTTTCCTAGATGAGCTGAGATTAGTGAGCAATATTTTCTTGATTTCAGTTTTATCTTCTTAAGCAAGGACAAGAAAGAACAAACTGAGTGTAACAGTCCAGGGAGAGGCTATAAAAAACATTTGATACTGTACAAATTTTATAAATGGAAACTTCCCCAGCTACCAGAGATCAAAAGTCATCAGTCATATTCTCAAAAATATCAAAATTACACTTTTCCACCCTCTTGAAAAAGTTCAGTTTTCTATGATCTTCCAGTTCATCAGAATGATAATTGTAAGTGTGGGCAACATTTGCTTCCTGACCTTCTTATAATGCTATAGATCATTCTGACTTTTTGGCAACAAAGGAACTCCTGCTTTCCCAACTATCCTTCCACAAAACTACTTCCAAATAATCAAAAACAAAAATATAATCAGAAAATGACTTCCAGCTCACCATTTTGCTTATAAAACAAGCGTTTTGTTTTTTAAATTTTGAATCAGACTTTTGTGTACTCCATTAGACAAAGAAGCTACACTCATTAAAAATAAATCACATTTATCCTGTGCTTGAAATCACGTATGATACAAAGGCAAAAACAGTATTTCTGTATATTCTGTGTACCTATAAACTAGGTACTTATCAAAGAAAGATGAGAGTCTGCTAAGACCCTAAATGGAGTCCTGAATACAAACCTGATTAACCTTTGTTCAAATAAGAGCAATTTGATCTGAAAGAAACGCAAAGTAGAGCTACTGAAGTGATCAAGGGGCTGGAGAACATTTAAGGAGACACTGGAATACTTACAGATTTCATCCAAAAAAATAAAGACTAAAATATGATTGCTGCTAAGACTCTGGAAGGCAAGCATCAGATCACAAGTATTATACACTGATGACAGGGTTGTGACAAAAATGAAAGTATATGAACTAATTAGTTACAAGCAGGTTTATAACTACAAACACTCTTAATAAAAAGTGCTTAATCAAAGTTTATGGGGTAGATTTCAGGGAGGAGACTGGAGGAAGTAGGACTGACTAGTTTACAGCTGAACCTAACCTATAAACCAATTTTAAGTAGAAGTGACTTCCTATTGTTTACGAAGTTTGAGCAAGGAATAGAGAAGCTTCCTCATCCATCCCACTCAAATGGAGACAGAAGTTCTCAGATTTCCAGTCAAACAATTCCTAACTAGTCAGCCTCCTACCCCACAGAACTTTGTTCTTGACGCTGTATTTTTATTGAGACGCTTTATTTTGAAAAAAAAACAAAACAAAACAAAAAAAAAGGACTTATTTTAATTGAAAAAGCACACTAATTTCAAGATGGAAGACAGGAATATACCAAAACACTGTATTCATGTAGTAACATGATTAAACAAAATATATTGCACAATCAAAATTTTTATGATCTTGTAACTATTAAAAAACAATTTCAAAACACAGTAAAGAACTTAAGAATCCACATACATCTTACCTAACTGTTCATAAACTTTACACATCCTACAATTTGAAGCTTTTTTTGGTAGCGTGTTTTTTTGTTGTTGTTGTTGTTGTTTTTTTGTTTTTTTGTTTTTTTCCCTAAAAACCTTTGAAACAAGATTCTACCCAACCAATTCTTAGAATGGTTGCTGAGAGACCAAGTTTTTCATTTAATAAAGTGCAAACACGACGACAACAGAACACTTACTAAAATTCTACAGGTGAATTGTGAAACAGTTGAAGACAGACACCACAGACAGTAACAGAAGCATATCACTCTCTCTTCAATAATTGGTGATAAATCAGACTGAACTATTAAGACCTGCCATACTAGGTAAGAACTGCAGTGTTAGCAGTATAAGGTAGAAAGCTGCTCCTTCTTTAACTACAAAGTTATAGTCATATTGTATACAAATATATATATACTAGAGACTAAGTTCAATTAATTTGCCCACCTTGGGCAACCTGATCCAGTACTTGATCTAGCAGCAAACATGCCTGTGGCAGGGGAGTTGGAACTTGATGATCCATGAAGTCCCTTCCACCCCAAGCCATTTTATGATTAAACACAAACCAGTATACAAATATATGCAAAATATATTCAAGATTTTTAAGTAATGAACAGATAAAGTTTAACGTTGAGTATCAAATGACATGTATAAATTGAAAATATGGAACAGCTTTTTTTGTATCACTCTATTGTTCTCAAGACTGAGTATTTCCAGGTCAGGGAGAACACTATGACATATGAAAAGTAGAAACCACAAATTAAATTTGAAAAATCAACTTATGCTGATGCTGATTTAAAGAGGTCAGTTCTCCATTGCATTTGCAACTCCTAATTACTAAACTAAACTACTAAACTACCCTAACTACTAAATAAGACAACAGTCCTTCAAAATACACTTTATTACTTTTCATCCCTTTTATTTCTTATACTCTGATTTACCATTTCCTGAGACCATAGGAAAGACTGGAAAGCTGATCAAGCACCAGGAGAAATGCTGCTCCAGCTCAGTCACACCCCTGCTGATGCTGTGGGAATCTCAAAAGCTTCCCTCAGCTCTTCTTTTTCTCCCAGTATTTTGGCAAGTGGCATTCCTTTGCTGCCAGAGACTTGATTTTTTTTTTCTTCTATAAAGCACAGAAAACAAAATTTAATGAGAACTCACTATGATACGCAGGCTTCCTAGTTATGCCTGGTATTGAAAATAAAAGGAATTGAGACTCATACTTAGGTCCTAAAGTTGATTGGCATGCACAACTTATATCATACAACTTTACCCTCTCCTCTTGTCAAACACCTTACATATTTACTGTCTGGAAAGAAATTCCCTGTCCTGTGTTATTCCCTGAAAAATATTATCACTAGCAAGGATTTGTCTTGAACATAGGCTAAAAACATACCAGGAGTAAGCAATGTTAAATAGAAGGGAAGATATTACCATTCTCAAGCCCCTGCAGTCTCCCTTCAGTTTCATTAATAGCATCATTCTTTGTTTGTTTTTTCCCCCAATTAATTTCATACTTCACATTGATTTGTTGTGGGAATTCCTTAAGATAACAGAAATGCAGCAGTACCATTTAAACCTTTTGTCCATTTGTTCTTATAAAAGGCATCAGAATATCTGATTTATGAAGGCTTTTGCATGCTCACTATTTGCAGTCTCCTGCTTCAACAGATGTCAGATAAGTTATTCCCCGCTTCAGTAACATAGAAAAACAGCAGTATAAGACCAGGAGAATAATTTACTGTCTCCAATGCTTTTGCTATAGGAGAATAATTACATTTTTATACAGTTTGCTACCTGGTGAGTCCCCAGTTCTATTTGCTGTGTTTCGGACTTAAATAAAGCAGAGAAAGAAACATCTTTGCTCTGCAAGTATCAAAACTAAGAAAATTAAAGTAGCACTGATGACAATATCACTCATAATATGATTTTTAGTGAGGTTTGAGCTTATAATTTTTCATAAGGCAGTTGACTTCATAGTGAAGAAAGGAATCCTGAGTTTTTGTCATTTAGCAACAGGAAGAGGGTAGATTCAGACTAGATATTAGGAAGAAGTCATTTACTGTGAATGTGGTGAAATACCGGAACAGGTTTCCCAGAGAGAATATAGATGCCCCCACCCTGGAAGCATTCAAAGCCAGACTGGATGGGGCTCTGAGCAACCTGGTCCAGAGGGAGGTGTCCCTGCCTATAGCAGGGGAGTTGGAACTAGGTGATATTCAAGGTCCCTTCCACCCCAAACCATTGTATGCTTCTATGATTGATTGTACAGTCTGAAGAAGAGAAGGCTCCAGGAAAAGAAACACCTGATAAAAGACTTGCATAACAGAATGAAAAGGATGAAATAAAGGATTAGAAAATAAATAATAATCAACTTTACATCTTTTTTTTTTTTTTTAATGTGGAGTTTTTATGTCATCGTAAATTGCCAGAAAAGGAGAACTTTAGGTGCTAAATAGCCTATAATTACTCTTTCTGAACTTGATTTCTCAGTAAAACACAATGGTACCTTCAGAGCATCTGGAATATCTGTCACAAGTATTTACTTTAGATTTTTTTATTTTTTTTTTGGCTGACAAAATATGATATTTTTAGAGAAAAGAATCTACACCTCATTATGCAAACTCACATTTGTTTTATTTGTTTCTTTTACTTATTAGTCAGTTTTGACACAAGAACTTTAAAAGTTCAGTCATAAACCCCAAAAGCTGATTCACGCCAATCTGATGTTCTCACAAGTTCATTAAGTGTAAGCACTTCATTCTGTTGCACTGGGGGGGTAACAAGGGAGAGTTCAGGAAAAAGACAACTGTTTAAATGGACTGCAAACTCAAATTTAAACAGCATTTCAAGTGTTAGAAATGCTTAGTACTATCCCCATGAAGTAAGAGAAAATGAAGCTTCATATTTCCTCAGTCAAAACTACAGTTCAGAAGATGGCAACAAAGATATCAAAGCTCAAGTATCAAAGCATCTGAAAATAAGAAGTCCTAGAAGTATTCTGAGAGTAAGACTGTTTACACACAGCTATTATCATACAAAAGTCACAGAAACCAAGCAAATGTGTATGTACATGTGGAAACTGTTACTTGAAAATATAGGCAACAGTTTCTTATTACACTAACACTAGTGCAGCGACTATCTAGACAAACAAAAAAGTTCAAAATGGAGTCAGGTCCCACCTGTGTCATATAACATAGCAGTATAAAGAGTTTGAAACTCACTTATGCTTTTGCAAAATGCAGTGAAATACAGAAACATAGGTAGAGTTGTGAAAGTCCCACATATTCAGTATAGTACTTCCTCCTAGCAAATAAGTGGCTGTACAGCTAAACGGGCAGAAGTTTTGTTCAATTTCATTTTTTATGCAAATAAAGCTTATAGGATAAGTAAAAAAACAAGGTACACTGACTCAATCTTGTAACGAAGAACAGAGACAATGCTCAGAAGAATAATGAGACATTATTGAAATACTTCATCATTATTTGCAAAGTAATAAAGTTCTAAGAAACCCGAGGGTGGCAATGAGCATGGGTGGACTGGTTTCTCAAGATACTTCCTATGAACATTTGATTTAAAACTCCCTTGAAATTTTTCAGCCTTGAAAAAAAGAAGACAGAGGGAATCTGATCCACATCTATAATTACTAAGGTGCATGAGGCAAAGGGATGAGGCCAGACTCTTTTCAGCAGTGTGTGGTGATAGGAAGAGGGGAAAGGCCATAAACTAAAGTATAGGAAGTTCTGCATACACATGCGTGGTAACTTCTTCACAGTGCAGTGATGAAGCACTGGCACAGGCTGCACAGAGAGGTGGTGGAGTCTCCTTCTCTGGAGACATTCAAGATCCACCTGGATGCCTACCTGTGCAACCTGGTCTAGGGAGCTGCTTTGGCAGGGGATTGGACTAGATGATCTCTGGAGGTCCCTTCCAACCCGTATAATTCTGTGATTCTAAACCATTTTGATACTCAGCCTCGAATTTTATTTGCTTTATGTCTACAAGAAAAATAAATAAATAAGCCTTCTCTCTTCCTAAAACTTACCCTGAATATTTTCTTGCACAACTGGCATTTTGAAGTCCACCTGAGCAATATGCCTCATCCCACAGAGTTCTGTGCTAACTCCATTTCTTGTTCATCCATTCTATAAATGTCTGTCCAAAATTGAATCCGTACAGCAGTAACTCTCAAGATCCTTCTGATATGGAGAAGTCACCAGATCTTTTTGTGAGACTGTTGCTGTAAGTGACATTTCCAGCCAGACATTTTTGAACAATTCCCATGTATTCACCATCTTCATAATTCTTTCTAACAACACTAATGTTGTAAAAGATGAAACAAACAAAATCCACTAATGGTTCCTAATGTTTTTATGTAATATCACATTCTGTCCACTTTGGATGCAGTTGTCTATTCTAACCTTAAGCTCAAAACAGCATATGGAACACCAGACGGTATTTTTATCCTCCTCAATTTTATCACAATCTTGACAGCCAAACTAGTATTGTGGCTATTTGAACAATGAAGCCATCTGTGAGGTTGATGCCCTTATCAAAGGAAAAGTTTACTGTAATATTTCTTCAATTGCAGTTAAAGGAGAATGCCTGCTAGTATTTATCTGAAATACTATTTACTGGAAGTAATAGAAGAGAGTTTAAAACTAAAATTCTCTCAAAAGCCATTAATATCATGTTTGTTTTTGTACCACATTGGTGCAAGATGGTAAAGGTGATCTCCAAATCTTGAAGAAAAAAAGAAAAAAATCAAGTCTCTTCTACTCAAAGCATCAGAAGGATTGAGCTGTTTCCCTGAACACTATGCTTAACTTCTAGAGACTCTCCATCTCAGTGAGTCACCAGACTGGGATAAGGAGAAGTGCCAACTGCACCATGCACAAGAACTGAACAGCTCTGAGGCCAGCTGGCATGTTGTTATTATTATACTTCCTGAGCCTGCAAAACAGGATAGCTGTATCCAGATTGCCTGTTCAGAACAATTACTAATTTCTAAATTATTTTCTGAATTATTCCCAAGAATCATTTGGAAAGTGCTGCTTGGCCCAAACAAAATGCATGCTGCAATCCATCTAACAACAGTATAGACTGATGTTAGTGCCATCAGCCCATGTCCTGAGACAGATTAATACACTGGATGAGCACACCAAGATGGTATTGATTTCTCATTCATTCATCCCAGACAAGGAAGAGAAAGAGCAACAGTAGCTACTGTGGTGGCTGAAATTTGGAAGGCCCTGTGAACACTGTGCCGAGCCTCTGCTGTCCCTCAGATTGCATTTCACACTTGTACTGCTCTTACGCAATTCCATGGTACATTTCACAGTAAATAAATAGAATTAGTAAAAATACCAGTATTTCAAGGGTAATTTAAAACACACTCCATTGCAGCAGTACTAGATGCAACAATATTTTTCACAGGAATAGTGAAATAAGGAAAAACAAAGCTGAGAGCAGCTTACCCCTTTATAATCTTTATTTATTTATTTTAAGCAGAGAAATCAGGCAATTGTCTCCAATGACACCTCTGATTGGGTGGAACAACCCTCTCCTATGCAACCAAGGTAAGTTTTTGGCTTTGTCTCCAGCATCTCTAACTTCGCCTGCTCGGACACACAAACCTAAAAGCCATTTCAAAATACAGCTCCATCAGGTATGGAAGAAATAGCAAGGTCAAAATCTGCACTGTAGTGATAGCAAGAATCACATCTATAAAGAGTCAAAAGACTTTAAAAAATCATATAGGTTTTGTCTTTTTTTTTTCCAGGCTTCTGTACAACTCTGTTAGATTGTTGAACAGCTGTCTGTGCTTTTTTTTTTTTGGAGCTTAAGTTTTAAATGCTCCAGTCCTGTGCTGCACTGTCACTCTAAGGTGTAACTTGGAACTTCAATTTGTTTCACACAAAGCCTGTGGTAGAAGGGATTTTGTGCATCATTGTGATAATACTAACCAATTTTCTCACCACAGAAAAAACCTTCAAGTTCTATAATCTGCCAGCTGTTAAATGACAGAGCTAAAAGCTTTATTTTCATTCAGTACTCACAGCAACTCCTTTTCACTAAATAGGTTTTCCATCTGTAAAGAGCTTGTCAAGGCGAGGAGTAATATCAAGAAACAAACACCTTCTGCTTTCATTACTCACCCATATATTTAAAGTGCTTCTAAGGCTGATTATGAGATATCTCCCACCTGTGTAACATGTTTTTCCTCTTGCTCTTTATGAAACTAGAAAAATACTTCAAATTATTAAATACTATTTCAGTATATCCAATATGATCTCCAAGTATGTAACTTAGAGATATTAAAGATCTTCATGGTTTCTCATGGTTGGAAAATAAAGTTGTTTGTTGGAACTCATTTTAAATTATGAATGCTGAAGAACTAATGGTATAGTAATGTTGAAATAACTTGCATTGAATCTTGCCTCAAAAAGATCGTATCAGAACTGTTCTCCACTAAGAGGTAGGAAAATCATTAAATGTTTTTCATACAATATATTTCTATAAATATTTTTTAAACTGCCTGCCACAGTGGTTATATTTTATCTGACACAACTATGTAGCACTTGATTATGATGTTATATGTGACACACCAAAATATGAAAGGAAATTTCACAACTTCAAATGTACCATGACCTTTTGGCAAAAATCAAAGTAACAGAAGCTTCCTGCTAGCTCCAGTTAAGAATTTTGGTAGATACTATTAACCTTCTATTTTAAATTTTTCCCAAATCTCATTTTACATTATGAGTAGACTGGGCTACAAATGAGAAAACCAAAGCATGTACCAGCAATGCATTCCAGAACCCTTCATTACTATCTCTCCATTTCCTGCTTCAGCACATTTTCACTCCCAGATTTATTCTCAGGGCTCCAGGTGGATGCTTTCAAAATTCACCACAGCATCCTGAGACTTCTGGGCATCTGCAACTTCCAGCAGATGCTGCAGTAGGCAAATGGAATACCCAGTCAGAAAATAAAGCCTTAGAAAAGAGGTCATGAAAGGACTCTCCCATGCTTTTTCTTAAAATGGTGATGTGTAACCCATGCATCCAATAGGATGAGATTCAGGAAAAAAAAAAACAACAAAACATTACTATAGTTTTGCTAATCTTTATTTGAAGCATGAAGGTCACAATCTAGTAGCATACTTCTATACACAGTTGTTGAACAGGAATAAAACAGAAACAGAATAGTGGTAGTTGGAAGGCACCCACAAATATCACTGAGTCTAACTGCCTGACCACTTATCTTTAATCGTAAGAGTTGAGTCAGAACATTCATATGAGTTGGATTTCTAGCTCTGAAGCATTTATCTAAGTTCAGGAAACAAATTCTAGGGGAATAATTTTTTTTTTGTTTGAAATCAAGGGGGCATTTTCCTTCCTGCAATCTCAGATGGTCCTCAATAGTGCTGCACATCACAGGTATCCTTGGAAAGATACAGACTACTTTTAAGCACAGTATTTCTGATTCACTCATGTGTAAATGAAATATGACTGGATAGAGAAGTTGGTCATAAAGGTTGCACTGGAATCAATGTAATTCAGGGTAGAGCTGTGCAGTCAATATTTTCTTACAACTGATTCCCTTTAAAAAGCTGATTTGACACTACAGAGATGAAAAGTTCTATTGCAATAGAATTTGAACACTTACAATAGATTTTTATTCAAAACTCCTTCAGAAACAGCTAAATTTCAGCTATGTGCTGAGGGAATAACCCTCTCAACAGAGAAGCTGGCCAATGGTTGATACACTGGCCAGTGCCCCAGAGAGGCCCAAAATCCTGCCTAGCACTGTCTGGCTCTGGCTGCTCTCCCAGGCCTACCCTCTTGTTTGAGGTGGCCCTACCCATGCTATCACATGTAGCACCCCTTCTCACCCTTGCTGCTACTTCATATTCACAGTCAGCTTCTTAGCAATACATAAAATCTCCTTGATTTAACTGCTAGAAGTTGAAGTCTATTTCTAGATAGTGTAGGTTGCTCCTTACAGCCAGGGTGATGGCTTTCATGTAGCACTAGGATAATGGCAACAGTTCAATCTTTAACTTTCTTTCACACCTGAAAAACTCTGAACATGCAAGTTGTATAACACAAAGCCAAAGAAAAAGCTGTGGTTTACAGAGCTTAAATTCTTGCTGCACAGTTTGCATGGATAAGGAAGATAGATGTTTTCGTGGGGAAGAAAAGTAAAACAAAAGAAAACCCATACTTGCAGTCACTGTTTCCAGCTTCCAGCAACTCCTGCGTCATCCTTCAGACCATAACATAAGGCATTCAGTATTTTCCACATACTGAATTGAGAAAAGCACCATTTCAGCACTATGAAGGTAAGGCATAAAGGAACACCTAGTATATTTAACTTGATCAACTGGTATAAATGGAAAGTGTAGAGTATATTTAACAAGATCCTGATCTGCAAAATGGATTCATTTCTAAACAAAAGTTACACTGCTACTCCATTCTAACCTAATTAGAGAACTCCATTTCTGTCCACAACTTCTGCCTAGTTTATGTTCTTAGAATACCGCAAGTACAGCTTCCGCTGCTACTATAACATATTTGGTATTGTTGTTAGGAAACAGTCAGTGATGTATTTACCTACTTCTCCCTCCTCCCCACACTGGAACCATGACACTCAACATAGAATCAAGTCAGTATGTTAAAGAAAACGGGAAAAAAAAATATTCCTAATGAAGTAATGAAAGCTTTGGTAAAATTGTCAAATGGAATCTGAAATGAGATATTATTAAGATATTCCAGTAAAACACAAGTACCACATATCAATCAGAATGCCATGGAATAGGGTAAAGACTGTATTTAAAACTTCAGAATTAGTGAAAAATCACATAAATTTTAAATAAAATAGTTAATGTTTAAATATTTTGATCTTAAGTTTTCTTACAATTAAGAATAACGTGCTTCCCCCCCACCAATCTCAACATGCTTTTGAAATGTCTTTGTGCATTTGTCTGCCAGTTTACTAACAGCTGCAGAGGACATAAGAAAACAGATTTTACTTAACCACCGCAGAGAATATATAATGGAACTGACTTCTATCTCATCAGCTAAGATTCATTTTGTAAAAACAAAATCTTTTTACAGTCAAACTGAAGACTACTCCTGTCAAAGAACAACAGTGAATGAATAATAGAGAAAGTATCGGCCACTTCAGTAGCTGCCCTCAAAACTCCCTGACAGTCAGCCCTGTAATGAACTCAGTACAGCCCAGGTTGCTCTCACAAATGTAAATCAGGACTCTTTTAAATCCAAATAACCAATAGATTGATTCATTATGCATCAGTGCTGTTACAAGCTGCAAGTATATATATACACTGCCTTAGTGATGAGAATGGTATTTTGCTTCCCTTTTTAAACATAAGCTGTGTAGAATCTTCTCCAGCTCTCTTTTTCTGAAATAGAAACGCTGGAGATCACAGATATTCTTTATAAAACATTGAACTTAATTTAGCTCTTCCTCTGTTTCACATGGTATTGAGTAACCTAGGAAACTCAGGACTTCTTGTAGCACTATACAAAGCAACCTTACAGTCTTAAAATACACCATAAAGTTTAAAATGCATTTGATGGCTTAAACATTCACAGGAACTTAGTGCTGTAGATCACAGGAGGAAAGCTCATTTACCCATCAGCTTTTCAGCTCCAAGCAAGGCAGTACTGCATAAAAGATACTTTGTCATTCCCTTGCCCTTCATACCAGGCTGATTCTCCTGCTGTTGGGGGACAAAGACATATGAGCTTTCTCAGTGTACAAGGCCACAGACAGTTTTACATGGATTGAAGCCTGTGGATAGTTTCCTGTCTTATTTACTGAACATTATTTATGGCTTTTTAATTACAGAATGTCACTTAGGTAATTACATCCAGTCTGTGATATACCTGCTTAAAGTGTCAGTGTTTTGGGTTTTTTTTTTTTTTTTTTTGTAAAAGCTGACAGTTAAAAACTAGATATCTTCCAAGACCTCTCACCTTTCAAGTAAAGGAATAATCATACAAGTGAAAAGAAAATCAGCAATGAAAAACAACCTCCAAGAACTTACAATAGTCCCTGTAAAGGATATTAGCACAAATCTAAAGGTCCCTTTCAAAGATCTCTGCTGTAATTTAATAATGTTAAAGAATGGTTATACATTACATTTTACTAGAATTGGGGTAGAATAAGCCAAAGTATCTATGCCATAAGAGGTCTCAGTTGTGCCTCAGCCACAACCACATATTCCTGAAGGTATCATTAGCTTCCTGACCCTGTAGTTAGGGAGCTGGGAGTTACACCATGTGCATGGTTGACCCCACAGTAGACAGGAAAGAAAAAAAAATCAAATACTATGCAACATGGTCATGATGCTAAGGAGAGAGAAATATTCTCACTTCCAGTTTAGTTTAAATTACACTTACCTGCCAGTTTCATGGCTCCAAGGAACACAGCACTACTTATGAAATATTTTACAACTCCTCTGCTTTATCATCTGCCTTCCCTTTACCTTTCTCTTTATCTGGGCTACTAATTGTGTTAATCCAACAGCACAAACATGGACTTCTCACTCCCACTGTGTATGCAGCCCATTACATTATTTGAACAAAATCATACCCCTTCCGCATAAAGTGGGTTTGGGTTAAGAATAGCGATATCGAAATTGATCACTCCCTGCAACAAAGTAAAAATCCAACAGTGCTAAAGATACTGCAGCAGAGAGGGCAAAAGTTGATTTAACATCACTGCAATCAATTTAAATCTACACATGTGAAAGAGGCAGAGAAGTCTAAGCAAAACTAGATGCACCCTGGCCAACTGTAAGACTGCCTAGTGAGCTTGAAACCTAGTTTCTGACACTTCTATGAGTTAATAGCCAACTATAAACATGACATTGTTTTAATGTAACTTTGTGTCAAGGAAGTGTCAGAGTTTAGAACATACCCTGATTCTCCTCTGGGTTTGCTTAAAAAAAATAATTAAAACAACAACAGAAACAGCCACACAACTCTTTTTAGTTGTGAAAGTTACTAGCTCCTAACCTGTAGATCTTGAATTTTATCTGGAAAACATGAGCTCAATTTGCATAATTCTTACACAATTTTTAAACTCTTCTGAAAAGAGGAAAAAATGCAATCAATAGGATTACATTAGAAAATAAGATTTGTATAATTTTTAGACTAACAGTGGCAGGTGATGTTAATATTTTCCATTTTGAGCCCAACAATCTGGACAGAACGTAACAGGTATGGAGGGACATGTTATCAAGAGGCAAAAAGCACTGCTGTTTGATCCAATTTTCAATTTGTATTTTTAGTCATACTTTAACTACTGTTTGTTAAGGTTCTGCAAGAATGAAAATTCTTCTACTCGTTTCCCCCCCCCCACATCTATGAAGGCACTTGTACTTCCTAATCAAATCTTTCCATCAGCTGCATCCACAGTTGATGGAAAGGGATTGACAAACAATTTTCTGCAAGTTCAATGCAGCAATAAAATACCACTTGTCACTTTCAATTTTTGGTGTCATTCTCTTTCCTCCTTCCCATTCCTAGGTTTCATCTTCTTCAAAAAGAAATGAAAAAAAGAGCAAGGGAGGGAAAGATTCAATACTTTTTCTTTCACTGAGTATTCATGTACTGTGCAAGAAAATATTGTCAAAATTATTTACTTAAGAAAGATGTATTTTTAGCTTAAACATAAATAAGCATAAAGTATAGAGGAAAGCTGGGAGAAAATTATCAGAATTTTTTCTTATAATTGCAAATTTGTATTCAAATAGGCATGTTTTTTTATTTGATAATTTGCTGATCTTGTAATTCATACAGGAAAAAAAAAGTCACATTACTGTAACCACAATACCAAAAAAATGACCACTGAAATTGATGGGGAATATAAATTAGAGCTGCTAAATTTGTAGTCACAAATCTCACTGATTTTAAAAGGTGCTAATCAAAAGGAGCATAACAGACTACAATATAGTATTGCTAGCAAAGAATTTGAAACAATTAAGTATGGATGGAACATGCAATTCTCAAAAAAGCTAGTATAAGTGAACTGCAAATTCATTGTTATTCACAGCTAAAGATGCTGAAGGTGTTTAAAAGTAAAAAAAAAAAAGTCAATAAGGGATTCAGATACAGCTGACTGAAGTAACTTTAGAGATGCATCCAACCTGAAGGATAGAGGCAACCAATGCTCACCAACAATCTAGACCCATTAAGTTCAGTAGCAGTTATTTTATATTCCCCCTCAGTAAGTGGGGAAATCAATGCAAGGCATTGGTTCTGCTGATTCTTACTGCTATAAACACCAAAAAATTCTGAGGTATACATTCACTAACAATTAAACTCTTATTTCCTAATACCCCTGGAGTTTTGGAAAGGAGACAATTTATCTGTCTCAGGAAATAACATATTCTTCCAGGCCAATAATGTTCCAACTACTTATTATTATTTAGAGTATGTTTCACACACACACACACACACACACACACACACACACACACAAAGTACTAAATATTTTCAGAATTGCTTTTTAGAATGTGTCATTAAATCCAATCAAAATTGGTAGGAAAACATATATACCCCTTTGTTACAGTAAATAAGTGTGGTATTAAATTTGATATCAGAATAATCATGCATTAATTTTCATTAAGTATCATGTATTATAACTAAACGTAGTATGAAAATTACTTTGTTATCCTACTATTTCCCTACATCAGCAGGAAGCTGAGAACTGAGAATAAAGTTCAGCAAAAATCCAGAAAAGTTTACAAGAGATGGCAGGAGAGAGAAATGCATCTCAACAAGGACTTTCTTCCTTACACTTGCCACTTAGCACATAAGGTTGGAATTGCTGCTCTGTCCTTCAAAACTTCACAATGATTCTTAAATATTTTGCTGTTGGTATATACATATGAGTAAAATCTTAATACAAAAGCAAATGACTCTCTGACTTGAATGGGGAGGATTTAATTCAAGGTATTTCACTCTGTAACAGCATTATTTGAGAGTTCTACCATCTACAGAGTAGTTCCCTATGTGCTCTTGTACTTCCCAGCTTAATTGGTTTTTATGTACAAGCAGATCTAGAGTATTTCCTGTCATCTTAGAGTTGATTAAAGAAATCCTAAGGTATGCACAGATACAAACTAGCCTTCTTTTTGTTTTGCTAAAGCTACACAGATAAACTGAAAGATATGTATCTAATGAAGATTTGATCCAGATAATAATTATGTTTTTAAAATGTCATACACACTGATAAAATATCATAAGCCTTAGGGTAACATAAATCTACTTCAGGAAGAAAAAAGTTATTAATGACCCACTCCACACATATAATTCCACTTCTAAATCATTGTAAAATAAGTCAACTAAAGATACAATTAGGAGAAAAGTATTTTTCCTCTAGCTCTATAAATAGATAATGTAACAAACTGAAAATTTAGGTGTAAAGTACAAAGCTCATTCTGGAGTCTGCAATGATTATTTATTCACTAAAAAAAAAAATGGAGTTGGCTCAACCCATATACCATTCCACATGCACACTGAAAATTTCCCACAATGAAATAAATTTCTTGTAATGACATTTCTAATTAGCACAGGGCATCACATTGTTTTCAGTCCCTCAAAGCATCGCCTTAAGCCTCCCAAACTTCATTCTACTGCAATTAACCCAGCAACAAACAGGCAAATTCAAAGGATATCTCTCACCAAGGAAGCATTAAAAAACCAAAGCCAGGCTTGGAGTAATTATATGGAAGGAACAGGCTACAATCAAAACTAAAGAGCAGTCCAAGCGGAATTATACACACTTTTAGAAAGGAAAGAATATCAGATTTTAAGAGGCATCCAACCATACTGAATTGTTTAGGGATTACTAGAGGGTTAGTTATAAGAACAGTTTCTCTTTATGAATATTAGTCATAGTTACAATTAAACAATTTTAATAAAGAATTAAGAGTCTTCACAGTCTTACATGAGTCTTGAGAAAAGCCTCTTATACCCATATACACATCATGCACCTTCCTCTCTCAGTGCTAGAAGATGAAAACACCAGAAGGAACGACCATTGCTTGGGCCTGAATGTATTAAAGAACTCATTTTAGTGCCCTAGTTTCATTAATATTAAAATCTACTGCCTAGCATTTCCCTTTAGATTACCTGGTATACTTATGTAAAGAATTCCTCAATGTTATGTCATCTTATGTTCATATGTAAACTCTATGAACATGTAAGAAGTGGGTTTTGTTTAACACAGTTGCCTTTAGTTCACTATGTAAACCTGGTATGTATACTTATTTGAACCACACCTGAAGAAAAACAGCTCAGAGAACTACTACCCTGCAGCTGCAACTCTCTTCTCAGCAACTGCACCTGAGGTTCATAATGCTCCCAAAACAGAAATAAGGTACACTGAGTTTCTTATTTCTTTTGTTTCCACTGAGCACTGCTATAAACAAAAACAGAGCTGTGGAGAAAGATTAGAGTTCTCCTACAACATCTTTTCTCACTACAAACCTTAAATAAAAGCTGGTCTACTTTGCATGGGAATACACTGCTTATAGTGCAGTCTTCTACCATACACAGATGTTATTACTGCTCTACTTTGTCACGAGAAAGAACAATCCTTGGCTTCAGTACTGTACCTTCTGGGGTTTTCTATAACAGGATTAAGATTACTGCAAAGTATCAGGAAAAAAAAAATTAAATCAACTTCTGAAATACCTGATTTTGGAGATAAATAAGGTGATTACTTCATTCCATAACTGATCTTCATGTCCTACACTGTTAAAGTCTTACTTCCATATACATATCCAACTGTTCTCTCCTAAACAGCATGGTATTTTCCCTCATTCATTTGCTGTATCCAATCTGGAAACCAGACATTTCAATACCAAGGGCCTTGAAGAAGGCTGTGAATGCTCTAGCAATGTTATAACATAGCTAGGCTCCAAATAAAACATTATTAAAGACTTTGACAATGTGAAACTACAGAGCTTCATTTATCTAGATATAAGATTATTTCAGGAACTCAAGCCATCTAATGTTGAGTGACTCCTGAATTTCAGTGCAGTCATTTTTATTGACATACTTATTTAGCCTTTATTAGCATAAAGATAATTGTAAAACACCTGCTGAATAACAGAAAAGAAAGCAGAAGTCATACAGGAATAAGTAACAAAATATCACTAGTATGGCCATAAAGCATACCCACTGAAAGCTCTCCTTGCTGTCACTTTGCTTTTATGTTAACCTTTAGAGGCAGCTGAAGTTTTCAACTTAGACACAGCAGAGATCAATACCAGCTAGTTGTGAAAAATAAGCGGAAGAGTTTCAGACCTATACAGCAAGAAATGAATTTATTTTTTTTTTTAAAGTAGCAATAAGAACATAGGTGAAAACACTTCAGTTTGAAACAAAAACAAATTATCAATTAAATCTTTAAAAAGTTTTTTTTCTTCAGTTCAGAGATAACTTTGCCTACCAGCTGATTTCCAGCATCTTAGCTGCCTTTAAGAGCAAGATTTTAGTCATGAGATATTTTCTCAGGGCTTTCCAGGGGCCTAAGATGCACAGGACAGAATCATATAATCAAAAAGGTTGGAAAAGACCTCCAGGACCAACCAGTCCAGCAGTCCAGCTACCACCACCATTTCCCTACTAAGCCATGTTACTCAGTACAACACCAAAATCTTTCTTGAACACCTCTAGGGACTGTGACTCAACCACCAATCTGAGCAGCACCTGACCACTCCTTCGGAGAAGAAATTTTTCCTAATATCCAATCCAAACCTCCCCTGCTACAACTTGATGAGATTCTCTCTAGTCCTATCACTAGCCCAGCAAAGAGGCCAATTCCCACCCCACCACCTCCTTTCAGGTAGCTATAAGAGAGCTATAAGTGACCTGTGGAACAGCACTCAGACTTGCAGAGTCAGAATGACAGTAATTTATTAGCTTAAGGTGCACAATGGCACACGGACTAACATCACATAATTGCACAAGTAGCTCTCAAGCAGATATATTTATACCACACAAAACATACACTCATTCAGCAAAATGAGTGATGCTAATCTTTCTAGAAAACAGGTCATCCAATGCTAACTAATTCTGCAAATGCCTTCTTTATCTCCACTCCTCCTTGGCTATTCACTGCATAGGTCTTTTTGAATATGACTTTGCTTGTAATTGTTGGTCCAGTTTCTTATCTGAAGGTTTCAGACCTGGAATTCAAGAAATCTATCGCCTTGCAAGGTGCAAGCAATAAGTGAAAGCCTTGTCTGTTTCTAGCAAACTCCTCCCAAGTTCCTGCCTGTTCCTAACAAACCACTCCCAAGTNACCATACACAGATGTTATTACTGCTCTACTTTGTCACGAGAAAGAACAATCCTTGGCTTCAGTACTGTACCTTCTGGGGTTTTCTATAACAGGATTAAGATTACTGCAAAGTATCAGGAAAAAAAAAATTAAATCAACTTCTGAAATACCTGATTTTGGAGATAAATAAGGTGATTACTTCATTCCATAACTGATCTTCATGTCCTACACTGTTAAAGTCTTACTTCCATATACATATCCAACTGTTCTCTCCTAAACAGCATGGTATTTTCCCTCATTCATTTGCTGTATCCAATCTGGAAACCAGACATTTCAATACCAAGGGCCTTGAAGAAGGCTGTGAATGCTCTAGCAATGTTATAACATAGCTAGGCTCCAAATAAAACATTATTAAAGACTTTGACAATGTGAAACTACAGAGCTTCATTTATCTAGATATAAGATTATTTCAGGAACTCAAGCCATCTAATGTTGAGTGACTCCTGAATTTCAGTGCAGTCATTTTTATTGACATACTTATTTAGCCTTTATTAGCATAAAGATAATTGTAAAACACCTGCTGAATAACAGAAAAGAAAGCAGAAGTCATACAGGAATAAGTAACAAAATATCACTAGTATGGCCATAAAGCATACCCACTGAAAGCTCTCCTTGCTGTCACTTTGCTTTTATGTTAACCTTTAGAGGCAGCTGAAGTTTTCAACTTAGACACAGCAGAGATCAATACCAGCTAGTTGTGAAAAATAAGCGGAAGAGTTTCAGACCTATACAGCAAGAAATGAATTTATTTTTTTTTTTAAAGTAGCAATAAGAACATAGGTGAAAACACTTCAGTTTGAAACAAAAACAAATTATCAATTAAATCTTTAAAAAGTTTTTTTTCTTCAGTTCAGAGATAACTTTGCCTACCAGCTGATTTCCAGCATCTTAGCTGCCTTTAAGAGCAAGATTTTAGTCATGAGATATTTTCTCAGGGCTTTCCAGGGGCCTAAGATGCACAGGACAGAATCATATAATCAAAAAGGTTGGAAAAGACCTCCAGGACCAACCAGTCCAGCAGTCCAGCTACCACCACCATTTCCCTACTAAGCCATGTTACTCAGTACAACACCAAAATCTTTCTTGAACACCTCTAGGGACTGTGACTCAACCACCAATCTGAGCAGCACCTGACCACTCCTTCGGAGAAGAAATTTTTCCTAATATCCAATCCAAACCTCCCCTGCTACAACTTGATGAGATTCTCTCTAGTCCTATCACTAGCCCAGCAAAGAGGCCAATTCCCACCCCACCACCTCCTTTCAGGTAGCTATAAGAGAGCTATAAGTGACCTGTGGAACAGCACTCAGACTTGCAGAGTCAGAATGACAGTAATTTATTAGCTTAAGGTGCACAATGGCACACGGACTAACATCACATAATTGCACAAGTAGCTCTCAAGCAGATATATTTATACCACACAAAACATACACTCATTCAGCAAAATGAGTGATGCTAATCTTTCTAGAAAACGGGTCATCCAATGCTAACTAATTCTGCAAATGCCTTCTTTATCTCCACTCCTCCTTGGCTATTCACTGCATAGGTCTTTTTGAATATGACTTTGCTTGTAATGGTTGGTCCAGTTTCTTATCTGAAGGTTTCAGACCTGGAATTCAAGAAATCTATCGCCTTGCAAGGTGCAAGCAATAAGTGAAAGCCTTGTCTGTTTCTAGCAAACTCCTCCCAAGTTCCTGCCTGTTCCTAACAAACCACTCCCAAGTCTCCACCTCTCAAGAGAGTGTTCCTCCCCTTGGCTAATTCTGTGAATTCAAGCACAGGGCATCCTTGTACAACTCCTCTGTACAGGGACCATCCTGAGGGCTCTGCCTGTGCTTATAAGGTCCCTCTGATCATACACATAAGGCTTGTGTTCCAGACCCCTCATCAGCTTCATTGCTCTTCTCTGAATACAGTCCAGAAATTTGTCTCACTAAGCAAAGAATCCATATTTTTTAATATTGCAACTTATACTTAGAGATCCAAATCTTCCCTTCATCTCACATTCACAAAATTCTATTTATCACAAATAGAACAGCAGTAGCAAACACACGTTTCCTTGATTTCCTCCTTCAATATGGGGCTCAAACAAGATCATTNATGCTCTAGCAATGTTATAACATAGCTAGGCTCCAAATAAAACATTATTAAAGACTTTGACAATGTGAAACTACAGAGCTTCATTTATCTAGATATAAGATTATTTCAGGAACTCAAGCCATCTAATGTTGAGTGACTCCTGAATTTCAGTGCAGTCATTTTTATTGACATACTTATTTAGCCTTTATTAGCATAAAGATAATTGTAAAACACCTGCTGAATAACAGAAAAGAAAGCAGAAGTCATACAGGAATAAGTAACAAAATATCACTAGTATGGCCATAAAGCATACCCACTGAAAGCTCTCCTTGCTGTCACTTTGCTTTTATGTTAACCTTTAGAGGCAGCTGAAGTTTTCAACTTAGACACAGCAGAGATCAATACCAGCTAGTTGTGAAAAATAAGCGGAAGAGTTTCAGACCTATACAGCAAGAAATGAATTTATTTTTTTTTTTAAAGTAGCAATAAGAACATAGGTGAAAACACTTCAGTTTGAAACAAAAACAAATTATCAATTAAATCTTTAAAAAGTTTTTTTTCTTCAGTTCAGAGATAACTTTGCCTACCAGCTGATTTCCAGCATCTTAGCTGCCTTTAAGAGCAAGATTTTAGTCATGAGATATTTTCTCAGGGCTTTCCAGGGGCCTAAGATGCACAGGACAGAATCATATAATCAAAAAGGTTGGAAAAGACCTCCAGGACCAACCAGTCCAGCAGTCCAGCTACCACCAACATTTCCCTACTAAGCCATGTTACTCAGTACAACACCAAAATCTTTCTTGAACACCTCTAGGGACTGTGACTCAACCACCAATCTGAGCAGCACCTGACCACTCCTTTGGAGAAGAAATTTTTCCTAATATCCAATCCAAACCTCCCCTGCTACAACTTGATGAGATTCTCTCTAGTCCTATCACTAGCCCAGCAAAGAGGCCAATTCCCACCCCACCACCTCCTTTCAGGTAGCTATAAGAGAGCTATAAGTGACCTGTGGAACAGCACTCAGACTTGCAGAGTCAGAATGACAGTAATTTATTAGCTTAAGGTGCACAATGGCACACGGACTAACATCACATAATTGCACAAGTAGCTCTCAAGCAGATATATTTATACCACACAAAACATACACTCATTCAGCAAAATGAGTGATGCTAATCTTTCTAGAAAACGGGTCATCCAATGCTAACTAATTCTGCAAATGCCTTCTTTATCTCCACTCCTCCTTGGCTATGCACTGCATAGGTCTTTTTGAATATGACTTTGCTTGTAATGGTTGGTCCAGTTTCTTATCTGAAGGTTTCAGACCTGGAATTCAAGAAATCTATCGCCTTGCAAGGTGCAAGCAATAAGTGAAAGCCTTGTCTGTTTCTAGCAAACTCCTCCCAAGTTCCTGCCTGTTCCTAACAAACCACTCCCAAGTCTCCACCTCTCAAGAGAGTGTTCCTCCCCTTGGCTAATTCTGTGAATTCAAGCACAGGGCATCCTTGTACAACTCCTCTGTACAGGGACCATCCTGAGGGCTCTGCCTGTGCTTATAAGGTCCCTCTGATCATACACATAAGGCTTGTGTTCCAGACCCCTCATCAGCTTCATTGCTCTTCTCTGAATACAGTCCAGAAATTTGTCTCACTAAGCAAAGAATCCATATTTTTTAATATTGCAACTTATACTTAGAGATCCAAATCTTCCCTTCATCTCACATTCACAAAATTCTATTTATCACAAATAGAACAGCAGTAGCAAACACACGTTTCCTTGATTTCCTCCTTCAATATGGGGCTCAAACAAGATCATTATGCTTTCTTCTGTTCCCACTGTTGAGATGTGACATTGGTAATTTAATGTGCTAACCCTGCTGAAGTAGGCTCAGATTGTTTCTGTCACAACATGTTTAAAGAGTTCCTTGGTCAATCCTGAGCTGATATGAAAACTGTCACTCACCAAAGTGGGATTCTCTTCCCAACAGATGACTGACACTGAAAAGTTAAACTGCTGAAAGTGTCAGCTCATCAGAAAACAACGATGCAATCTTGGCCAGCATACAGACTATTTTAAAGTTCACATTCTCGTCACACAACTTTATTTTAATCTGTTAAAAAAAAAAAGTATTTGGGCACTGTTTTAGGAGAAGAAAAACAAACTTGTAAAAGCCTGCAGTATTTTCAGTGCTCCAAAGAACAAGACTGAACATTTAAATTCAAGAGTAGTTCAATTTCATTACTGCAATAAATAAAGGTTTTTAATCATTCCAAAATTGAAATCTATTGCCTGGTATTCTATGGTTTACATCAAAGTAGTAAATAGAACATTTTATAACCTTCCCATTTTCAAATAGATATTTAACTATCATGAATCTTAACTACCACAAATCTGAACATTTTTTGTCCTTTTTTTCTCCCTGCCTTTAGGGGTTAATATCATGTACAGTGTTAAGGGATATTACAATCCATTGCATCCCCCAGCAGCTCCTGGTGGTTCCTCCAGCCTAGTGCGCAGGCAGTCTTCAATCTGCAGTAAAGGACATGGTTGCCCCTTCCTGCCACAGGACTGGCCTAGCCAAGAGCACATCCAGAATCACACAGAGGATTTCAGCAGCACCTGCCAGTCACTGTCACTGCCACCACGCTGACAGGTCTCACACAAGACACAACCAAGTTCCCTTCCCTCTCAGAGGCTGAAGATTTTGTAGGCTCTAGCCACTAGCACCCCAGATCAGGACACCCACAGCACAGACTGACTTCAGGAGATGATATCCAGCTTGTGCATGCTGTTTTCCTACTATCTGGTGCTTAGTCCCTGCAGCACTCCCACAAAAATGAGATGATGAACAAGCTTATACAGAGAGACAGTTAAAGATTCAATTAGAAAACAGGACAGTAAAAGGACAAGGTGTGGTGATCAGACACAGGGCTCAGTCTGACACTAGTATTTAACAGGCCCCATTTTACACATTAGCAGCCCTTTTTGTCTTCCTCACTTTGTTTCACTTGAATTTCTATCCCCTAACTACTTCATAAATTCTCTATTCAAGACCCCTCTGAATAACTCAAAGCTTCACATTGGTCATTTCCCCCTTCCTATCAGTTAGAGTCCACATGGCCCTCTCCAATGCCCTGCCTGCAGTTTCTTGATGATTCATTAATTAGTAGCTGGAGACGTTCACTCAGTTCATGTCTATGCATTCTTATTTATCACTTACTCCATCAGCATCAAACTGGTCCTTGATCACAAACTAAGTGAGGCAGACACTCTCATCTTCCATGCCTTTACATACATGTAAGTCTTGGTATGTATTCAGGTAATACCTAGAGCATACTTTTGTGAAGATCTGAAAATACTTTAACCTTACATTGACATAAAGAAAAGCATTTTTTATTGAGCTGTCTTACACCTCTCTAAAGAGGGATCACTAATCACCCACCTTTCATATTTATGGTTCAGTCATATAGTTTAGACATTCTCAATTCTTCATTCTCTTATAGCTCAATTATAATATCAGTTAGAAAGCACAGGAGAATATTAAGAATTATCTAAGTGCTTTCCAGTAGTATTAGGACTGTACATACAAGTAAGTTATCTACGCCAGAGCTTACTTTTCGGTGTTCCTTAAGCTAAGTAGTGTAATACAAAAGATGATAACCTCCAAATGGTCCCTGAAGGGCTCACTTGAAATGTGCCAGGCACTGATTGGAGACAGAAAACACATGAAAGTCCACTGCATCACTCTTAACTGCACAGCCACCTCTCAGCACTGGAGTTCTAGCACCACTTCATTTGCTGGCACAGAGATAAACCCCAGGACTCCACCTCAGCCAATAAATATCTTCATTATGGTTACATATTCAACATTGGTTCTGGCTCTGGACAGTTATCCTGTTGTACATACTCTAGTTATGAATACTTTTATATAAACAATATAACTGTTCCGTAAGTCAATTTACCCTTTGAAATTTTTTTTATTACTACATTTAATTAAAGCCAAAGACATGAAAAAGACATCAAGTTCTTAATAATTGGTTATATTCCTAAAATAACTTCTATTGCATAAAGTCTAAGTCACTCCAGTACTTGAACAACTGAAAAATTTCTTCATGTTAAAGAACGGACATAGGATACGTTTCAAGGGAGTGCAACCATTTGACCTCTGCCCACACTTAGGGTACATCACCTTCTGACATGTGATGCAATAACATTAGTACACCTGCTATATTTAGAACAACAATACCTGGACCAAAACTAGGAAAAAAAATTCTATGCATAATCTCCTTCTATGAAGAGCATTTCCAGGAATCACGGATTTTGCTTACCTGAAGCCAATATTGAAATGTCTGCCTATAGACTCCATCAGCCACGCAAAAGCTTTTCAACTTGAATGAAGGCTTAGAAAAATAATTCCCTTAAACATACAAACTGCAGTAGTATAAATGAGTACGATAGCAATAATACACTGTTTTCAAAAGGGCTCTGCCAGTGCCTACTAACACATCATGACCAATTACCGCATAGTAACTCCACTGTCGTTCTTAATTTTTTTCTGCTGTCACAGCCTAAAAGCCTTATCATTGCTAGGAAGTTTAGGATAAGTCTACTGAGACCACATGAAACCTTTTTGAATCCTCACATCAAATCACCTTCTGTAAACAAAGAGGTAAGAGCTGAGGACTGTTCTCATCACCTGCTTAAGGACCCCATACTGAACACCTAACATGAAATTACAATGCCTCTTTCCCATTCGTTGTATCATCTCCTATGCAGACTCAAACTTTTCACCACCTGGTTCAGCAGTCCCTGAGGAGAAAAAAAAGCCAGGGTGGACTGCAAGAAGGGCATACTCCTGAAACAACTATTTTCAACCATTTCCATCCACATGGTGAGACATACCACAGCAACTATCAGTGACTGTTTTCACAACTTTTATTCAATGATATTTTCAGTAGTTACTTACACTCGAAACATGAGGAAAAATATTGTAGAAATAGATCACTCAGCAGATAATGCTTTGTTTGAGGGTTTTTGTTGTTGTTGTTTTTCTTTTTAAGAGTTTACAGTACTAGATTCATGAAATAGTCATTACAAGCTATTACACTGGCCATCCTAGGAGGAATAGGTTATAAGGTAATTGATATTGATAGTTTTAAAATCAAGATAGCACCAGCAAAACCTTAATTACGGACAGAGATCTAAAGTGAGTTGAGATAAGGAACATACAATTTAGTAGCATATACAATGAATAAATATTGAAAGCTTATGTGAAGCAGTAATCCATCATTTGTGACAAATATGATGGTGCAGTCACGCAGTAAATGCACGTTGTCTGCTACTGATTAAACAGACATGACTGCTGCTGAATCATGGAACTGTGTTCCTCTGCATCCCATCTGCTATTGATAACAGATGCAAATATGTAAGAATGGAAGTAATGAAGAACTGCAGTAAATACAGGAATAGATGAGTAAGCACATAAAAAAAAGTGTCAGCATGAAAAAAAGAAAAGAAGAAATGATATTCTTGTAATGTCAACTAAGCTAGATTATCAGGAAAAATAATATATTGTAGGAATTTGCACTGTAAACTCATTATCACTTTTCCCTCCACTTGCTCAACCAATGTTTCTGGTTCACATTACATTAAAATACTGGCATGATATAACACTTTAAAATCAGACCTGTTCATTAAAATACAATTTAAGGCTCATATCTAGCTAACAACACTTACAAGCAGAGATTTCAGTGCCAACATAGTCATAAAAAAATACATCAAGATTCTGTGAATTCAACTAGTGTTAAAATTCCTAAAACAAAGCCCACAATATTCTGGAATCCTTGCACAGCAAAAAACTATGCTCAAATTGGCAACTGTTTCTAAAATACAGTCTACATCTGCAGGAAGAAGAGTGACCTTTAGCTACACATTCTCTTCTTATTCCTGTAAGTGTTCTTTTTCAGTTGATGAGAATGAAGAGGCTAGATACAGCAGTCCTAAGACTCTCAACTCATTCTCACAGCACAGATTTATAGCTAGTCTCCATTCTGTCCTATACAGAGAGAACATGCTATTCTTTAGATCATTCTTCTTGCTCTAAATACAATGAATTACACATTGGGCTTGAACACTGGGAGTAGCATTAGCTTCTCTGTTCAGTTTCATTTTGGGTAAAAGTATAAAGCAGACAAGACAGCAGAGAAACCCCTAAGAAAGCCTGTTTGCCAAATCCTAATTTACTCACAGAGAGTACAGGAACAATATCAAAAACAAACCTATGGTGCTTGCGGATGCCATCATGATGCTGGGTGCTGCTTGACACTATCAGATTACATTTCCAAAGCATAATCAAAAACCTTACTTTTAAATGTTGTTTTCTGGACAAGGCTAATATTTCTGAGGTCACAGTGTTCACAGAAATAATTTACACTGGTTTGTGGCCTCACATCTTCTTTCACATATACCTGTACTATGAAAGAATATAGATTGCTTAGTGGTCACTAAATCTTCTCTGTGATCTACTAAAAGATCATTGAGTTTGTGATAACGATTTCTAGAACGTTCTGTACCCTTTGATGGGCAGTAATACCAAGAGCTGCAAGCAGTTAATTCCAAATCTGTCTGTGCCAGTGTGGAATAGAGGGTAATACTTGTCCATGGTGTCACACGTTGACATAGCCAAGGAAATAAATTAGAGTCACACAATAACAAAACAACAGAATATACGTGATTCATAAAATTGAATAGTTCATACATCTGGCTTTTATTATGTATTACAAAAATCACAAACAAATGCTGTTTTTAATAGAAGACAACATTTGTTTGCAACAGCAGTTATCACTCTTAGTCAAGACAGCAATGTTTAGAAAAATCTTAGCTAGCATGTGACAGTGCTACAGGTGAATATTTTTGAAACAGAGGGTATTGTAGTCCGTATGGAATTGTCACTTAAATGGAAATAGCCTCAAAATTACCAGACATTGTGACAGAATGTATTGAATCACCTTTGAAAATTGCACAGTTGATGTACAATTTGGAACTGATTAGACAAAATGTAGTTCTGAATCTGAAGAATTTTCATTTGAGAAATCTTGTTGCATAACAGTAGCACATATAGTGGTACTGACCTAGCAAATAAATAAAATGTTCCAGCTCTAAGATAGCAACTTTACACTGGAATTTCATTTCTATGTGAACCACTCAATAAAAATTGAATTGTCATATCTCCAGCAAATCACGGAAATGATTTGTGATAATAATTCAATTTCAGTTCATCACTAAAAGCTTGAAGCTGCTCAGTGGAGATAATTCAGCCCCAGAAAACTGTCACTCTAGTCTGTTTGTTTGAATCAAGAACTTCCTAAAAGGCCCCTCAAGGAATATTTTAGATGTTCTTTGTCCTCCCATAGAGATGGGACATCCAGTATTCCTCATTATTGCACTAAAGTAGTCTAGTCTAGTCTGGTACTAGTCTAGTACTGTATCTGGAGGTTGGTGGCTCTGCCATGGCAGGGGGTTGGAACTTCATGATCCTGGGTCCCTTCCAACCCAAGTCATTCTATGATTCTACAATTCTAAAGCAATTTGTAAAACTTAAAAGAGATTGCCACCCAACATGTACATGAACAGAAAACAAAATACAGAGTAAGAATGAACATCAAGAAAATTTACAGGTTTTTTCAATTGCTTATAATAGTATAGTGTCCATTTAGTCTGGAACAGTACACAGAACACTTCCTGTAACAAAGCTGAAATCTGAAGTAAAAAACAACTGCAGTGATAAATAGGTATACTACACCACAGGGAGAGAACAGAATATCAGTTATTTTGTTAATATCCCTAAGATATGTTTAGGCAAATTTCCTCATGATACTAGGAAAGCAATTCTATCATACCACAGGAAAGGATAAGTAATTTTAGTACTATCAGTTCCTGCCTATTCCCCTCCAGCATTAGCTGTACTTTCCTGGGCACAAAACAAGCTAACTGTGCTCTTGGTGGGTTTTGCAACTGCACTTGAAGTACCAAACATCCAATTTTCAGCTCTCAAGTAGAGAAGATAAGAGAAAAACAACAACAAAAAAGATTATGCCACAAAAGGAAAGTGTTCTGGTGTCAGCAGGTGAGGAGCAAAAGCCCTCAAAATGCTACATCAGTGAAGCTCAGGCAAGACTTCTTGCCTTTTAAAAAACACCACTGCATTACAAACTTCAACTTATGTCATGGTTTTACGATTTTTGGTACTGGTATTCCACATCGTAACATCATGTAGTGCATATAGAGTTAAAGAGTTAATGTTCCAGCTCCATGGATCATCGATAGTTCCAGGTATATCTGTCTCAGAAGAGAAGAAGAACTACATTCCCCAGAGGACTTTGCAGTATTTTTACGTATTTACGCTCAGAGGGAAAGATAAAAACTGTCTGTGGTCACGGGACTCTCTCTTTCCTTTGGGATCGACTCAGCAGTGGGTGCTCGCTGCCGTCTCGCCTTCAGCGTTAGCGTAAGGCCTTCGGTTTATCGGACACTCTCTCTTGCTCATTTTATTTGATTTATTAGCTTCAATTCCAATTATACTGTATTATATTGTGTTATTTTGCCTTCTAATATCTTATTTAGTAAATTAGCTTTCCTCCTCAGATTGTTGCCACTGTTTTGTTTCTAGGCCCATCTCCCTTTTCCCTTTCCCCCTTCCCCTTTCCTGGGGCGTGGGTCCATGGGTCCCCCACACCAATCGTCATGAAACCGGGTCAAATCTGCCCGTAAACCGTTGACAACTTATCAACATCAGCATTACATTGATCTTATCATAACAAACTGGATTTACAACTTGTTATCTGCTCCAGATAGTATCTCTACCTTTAATTGCTGATCCTGTTGTTGGATAAACCATACATCTCCTAAAATGCGTTCTCTACCCATAATCAGACACTACCTCAGTTCTTCCAGTCTGTCATTACACAGGCTCTTTCCAGGAGTAAATCTCTACATATCTACTTCTCCTTTCGGCTCTTCATCTTTAAGTATTTATTTAATGCATAAACACACACAAAAAAAAAAAACAAAAAACACCACTTCTCCCCTCCAATTATGTCCATAACTTCACCCTAGTTAAAATAATCTAGTTAATAAATGTGGCCTGCATACTGCATGGACTTGCACGTTTCCTTTAGGAGAATACATGGCCTACTACACAAGTAGTAACGCTGGAATATTTAAACAGCCACATCAAGGACAGTCAAAAACAGAAGAGATAAGCAACCTTATACCGGTTCTCCTTCTCTGAAAAGAAATTCCTTCAGAATTTCCCCTCAGAGCTAGTGAGAAAATTAAGAATTTCAGAACCAAATATTATTTCCCTGAAACCCTCTCTCCTGTATTGAAAGCTGCCTAGCTTATTTATATGTTGGATACTGCTAAGAGCTCTAGTATGTCTTAAAATCAATAAACTCCAAATCCTCTAGGATTTTGGATTCTCGCTTGCTGAAGTTTCATAGATTAAAATCCTTCCTTTCAGTCTTTGACAAGCGGACAGGGATTTTGCCTGCTAAATCTACAGATTAGGAGACTGAACACAAAGCCAGGGTGTTTTTCGTGTGCAAAAATTGCAGACAACAGGCTTTCAAAATTCTCTAAGGGATCTTCAGAAAATCTCCTTGTTTCCTATATATTAACCATAATACAAAACAAATGTCATTCATGGTTACTAAAGGAATCTGTTAGATCTCTCTTTTGTATGGTATAGAAAGTTTTAATCTCCCACTCACGAATACAAGGTTACTTAATCCCAGCAGCAGAGAAATATTCTGTTCTCCATTAGTGCTCTCCGCTTCAAGTCCCATTTTTAAAACAGAAACAGGTCAAGGAGGAGAGGGATATATATTCAGGTCATGACACAGACCTTATTTAATGAGTCCTGGCTCATGACAAAATACTTAAATTGATAAAGACATGGGATGTTGTGAAGAATGGAAAACACCTACAATTCTCAAAGTTGTTTGGTTTTTTTTTTTCCCCCTTTTTCAGCCATTCTAAATAGTGAGTCCTGATGCTTTCTCAAACTATCTTTTGTAAACCGCTTCCTACATACTTCAGTCCCAGCACAATGTATTTTAAAGGGACTATAAACTGAAAAAGGTTTTCTGATAGCTGTGTCTTTACCTACAAGAAGGTAAATGAAAGCAAGAACAATGTTCTGTAATGTCAGTATTATCATAACTTTAATAAATGATGCACTGGAAACAATATAAATCATTTTTACCTGAATGGTTCTCATGGCAACCCATTACAATACTCACTGATTGTAGCAACTAATAGCAGCCTTAGTAAACAGTTATTTGTACAACAGACTAGTATTATTTCATATCTTCTCCTTGTAGAATCAGTGGTCCCATTTGGTGTCTTCAGTTGTAAATCATGAATAATTTAAGTAGGATTTGTGGTGAGAACTGAGAGAACAAATGGAGAGCAGCAATCCTGAGAGGCAAAATGCCATAGCTGTCCATTAAGCATTATTAATAAATCACTCCCTGAAAAAGACAGACCGTGCACTACTAGGCACGGTACTAGCAGTCCCTCAGGAAAAACCCTTGTCCAGCCACAGCACTGAGGCAGATGAGGTCAGAGTTCCACAGCTGTTCCCTGACAACAAGCTTTACCAATCTTAAAAGCTTTCTCTGTCCATCTTATTAACTCCAACATGAGATTACAATGAGGTTCAGGCAGTCATGAAGTTATTTTTTCATTAAGCAGTCCTAATAACATTCTGATATCATCATCCATTAATGCAGAGTAGTCTTCAGTTTTGGTGAGAGTGAAAGCGTATTATTTCTAAAACTATGACAATTTAAAATGCTTCTTAATATATTTTTGCTTCTGCAATTTTTTTCACATTGTTGTAAATAAGCTGATGTACATGAATAAGAAATTAATTTACAGGGTTTTTCCTTGTATATAGCTATACACAGAAGAGATTATTCCAGTATTCAGAGTACTACTTCAACAATTTTTTATGTGATTACTCAAGAAATTCTTATTAGTTGTCCACAGTTTCTTTTTACACTTTTATTACTTGTCTTCCAAAGATAAAAGTATACTTATTAATGATTGCTGCGGGGAAAAAAAGAAGAAAATCATAATTTCCATCCTATCATTTGACTCACTATGGCTTGTGCCTTAACTTCAAAATTCTAGGAAAAATATTAACACGGTGTTAACGTGCATGACTTATGCATCTTTGAGGACAGAGAAAAGCAGAGGAAATCTAGTTTGTTGCAGAATTTTAAAAGGTGACAAACAGTTGTGAGAATGAATTTGTGTAATAAAGAACTGTATAAAAGTTTAGCATTAAATAATAAAGAAACAATGGTCAAAGTAAGTCACTGTAATTAAGAGTATTTTCCGACTTGCCATTTTTGTTAAACATTTCTTATAAACACCTGTAATGTTTTCATCCTCCACCAAGGTTTTTGTTTATTTTATCTTAATAGTTTTCCTTCACTAGAACACTTATGTTAAAGACAGTGATATCTTGAGATTCCTCAAAATCATATAAATCACATAACAGTCTTGTCCCACATCTAGTGGCCCTGAAGTAGGACTGATACATTTTGACTCTATGCATTGTACCAAGTAATTCAGCAATACTATTATAATTGTTACTTGTAAGTTATAACTTCAAGCCATAACAGTTGTGCACAATACTTTGGAAAGCAATCCTTAATTTTATACCCTTCTTCTCAGTTCTGTTTCCACAAGTCTGCAAAATGTTTTCAGTATCTATTAATTAAGATAAATGAGTACAACGTTACAGACAACATAAAAGGTCTTTCCTGGTTCTTGCCACTCCTGTGAGGTTCTTTTAATATGTTGGCCTGGAGCATTAAGCTACTTAGTATTCAAGTTTAAACTTGAAGAATCTAAAAGAAAGCTCTTTTGTAACATTAATGGTAGTACTCAAAGCAAAAACTTGGTCCATTTGTACACAAAATGCATATAAACCTGAAATGCTCATAAATCTGAAAAGTGTTTGTTTAATTACCTCCCCAATTATGTGCATTAAGATTTAAGATTCTGAATATGCCTGTAAATGCTAACAGCATTTAAGAAGACAACTGGCATCTCAAGCCTAAACCTCAGTAGGATCTAAAGCTCACTCTGTTCTCATTTACTCTCCCAGATGGACAAAGGTTCTCTTGCATTGTGTTTAAGGAAAATATGCAGACTAGAACCAAGCATAAGAAAACACACAGACAGTGGAAACAGGAACAGTTATCATGGGAGGAGTATAGGTATGCTACTAGCTATGTAGAGATAGGGTCAGGGAGGCCAAGGCCAACTGGAACTGTACATGGAAAGAGGTGAGAAGAACAAGAAAGGCTTCTACAGGTACCTCAGACAAAAAAGTCCAATAAAGCATACACACCCTAGTGAGTAATACAGGTAGGCTGATAATAACGGACAAGGAGAAGGCTGTGGTACTCAAATTTCTGTCTTGATTGGCAATTGCTCTTCATGAACCCTGTGAGTGGATGGGTTGGAAGTTAGGGAGTGAGGGAGCAACATCACTTCTGTTCTAAGCAAAAATCAGATTTGTGATCACATGGAGAACCTGAACATCCATAAGTATATGGGTTTGATGAGATGCAAACTAGAGTCCTAAGGGAATTTGCTGATATAGTCGCCAAGGCACTCTCAAAGATATTCCAGAAGTAAAGGCAATCAGGCAGCATCTCCAGTGACCTGAAAAAAGGGCAATGTCTAGATCATTTTTGAGAGGAGTAGAAATGATGACAAAGGGAACTACTGTCCTGTTAGCCTCACCTCAGTGCTAAGGAAAGTCATGAAGCAAATCCTCCTGAAAGGGTTCTTCAAATGAAGCTGTGCTAAGACGAATGAAAGAGAAGGTTAAGGGGCAACCAGCATGGCTTTGCCAAGGGCAATCCTGACTGATGAACCTAGCCTTCTATGATGGCATAACTACATCATAGTGGACAAGCAAAGAGCCACTGATGTCATCTATCTGGACCGCAGTAAGAACTTTAATATGGTCCCCCACAACAACCTTCTCTCCAAATTGGAAAGATGTGGATTTGATGTATGGATTGAATCTGACAAACAAGGAAGTGGTTGCAATTTGTACCCAGAGAGTCGAAGCCCAGAGGAAGATGAGTGGCACTCCCCAGGGGTCAGCGTCAGGACCAATACTCTTCAATATCTTCATCAGCAACAACAATGGGGTTTGAGTGCACCCTCAGCAAGCTTACAGAGGGTATGAAGCTGTGGGGTGTAGTCAACATGCCTGAGAAAGGGGATGCTATTCAGAGATATCAGGTTCAAGCAGCAGGCTCAAGAAAACATTGTGTGGTTAAACAAACCTAATGCAAGGTCTCTGCCCCTACTTTACTCTTATGAGACCCCACCTGGAAAACGGCATCCAGCTCAGGGGCTCCCAACACAAGCAGGACATCAAGCTGTTGGAGCAGACGCAGATGAGGGCCACAAAGAGGATCAGAGGGCTGGAGTACCTCCCCTATGAGGACAGGCTTAGAGAGCTTGGGTTCTTCAGCCTGGATAAGAGAAGGCTCTGGGGAGGACTTGACAGCAGTACCTGAAGGGGGCCTACAAGGAAGCTGGGGAGAGGTTTTTTAGAAGAACATGTGGTGACAGGACAAGGGGAAGCAGTTTTAAACTGGAAGAGGGTAGATATAGACTAGATAGCAAGAAGAAATTATTTACTGAGAGGGTGGTAAGACAGTAGAACAGGTTTCCCGGAGAGAATGTGGATGCTACCACACTGGAGGCATTCAAAGGCAGGTTGGATGGAGTTCTGAGCAATCAGGTCTAGTGAGAGGTGCCCCTACTACACCAGGGGGTTGGATATAGATGAACTTAAAAGGTCCCTGCCATCCCAAACCATTCTGTGATTCTATGACTCCAATTGTTCAGTCTGAAGAAGAGAAAGCTCTGAGAAATCCTGATAGGAGCCTTTCAGAATCTAAACCAGGGCTTCAAGAAGGAAGTGACCAGAATCTTTGTCAGTGGCTGTTCTGACAGGACAAGGGAAAATGGTTTCAAAATATCAGAGAAGAAATTGGGGCTGAATATAAGAATTTTTTTTATTTTTTTTTTTAAACAGGAAGGCTAGTGAAGCACTGGAATAGGTTCCCCAGATAGGCGGTGAGTGCCCCACCCCAGAAACATTCAAGACCAGGCTGGACAGAACTCTGGAGCAACCTGGTCAAGCTGTAATTGTCCCTGTTTATTGAAGGAGGTTGCACCAGATGATCTTTAATAGTCCCTTTCATCTCAAAGGACTCTATTTTTCTGATTCTATGATAACAGATCAATCTCTGAAGATTAAGTGATGAATTAAAAGCATGTTGAATTTCTCAATGTTTCTTAGTGAACATTACTTACAGCTAATCCTACCTCATTCTTGGATCAGGCTCCAAATTCTTAAGTGATTTATTGCTCTGGCAGCAAGGAACAATTCATCAGTTTGGCAACAATAGAAGTTTCACCATTATCTTCAGAAGTGGCAGAATATCAACTTTGTATTCAGCTTCAACATTTAAGCACACAAGAAACCAAGTCAGAAATTCCAATACCTTAAAAAGCAAAATACTTTTCCCTGAAAGTAAAAAAAAAAAAAGCTTAAGCTTACTATATTTCAACAAAGAAGTTTGCATTTTCATTCCTATTGCTACTTGGTATACATGTGACTAAATCAAATCACACCAAAAATATATCAGAATCCATCTTCCTTATTTCTTCACCAAATTGTATCAGCCTAAAGTCTAAAAACTGAAAGTGAACTACAGCGACTATAAATTAGAAACATTTATAGTGTGATAGGTAATAAAATAACCAATCTTAAAAAGTATATAATCACAGAATGGCTTGGGTTGAAAAGAACCTCGAAGATCATCTAGTTTCAACACGCCTGCTATGGCCAACCACTAGACCAGGCTGCACAGCGCCATATCCAGCCTTGCCTTGGGTGCCTCCAGGGATGGGGTATCCACAACCTCTCTGGGCAACTTCTTCCACTGTGTGACCACCTTCTGAGTGAAAAAACTTCCTCCTAACATATAACCTAGACCTCCCATCGTAGTTTAAACCATTCCCCCTTGTCCTGTCACTATCAACCTGTGTAAACAGTCAATCCCCCTCCTGTTTGTACACTTTCTTTAAGTCCTGGAAGGCCACAAGGAACTCTCCCCAGAGCCTTCTCTCCTCCAAGCTAAAAGAAAAGCATGCATGTAAATTAAAAATTCCAGTTCTACAGTGAATAACAAGAAACCACTGTGTGACAATCTTCACTAACATAGTATTAACAAATAAAACACTACAAATAGTTCATTCTCATAACTACTTACAAAGGAACTTTGTGAACTATGAGAAGTTTACAAGAGTCTATACTTAAACCAATCCACTTTGAACTTTTAATTAGTACAAAAAAGAGTCTTCACAGATCACAAAGGATCAGAAACTCTGAAATGTTTCCTCTACCTGCGAGGGAACAAAACAGATAAAGTAAAAGACAATTACACGACAAGGTGGCTCTCAGCAAGGTTTTCACTTCAAATAGTTGTCTATTTATGTGCAACCCAGCCAGTTAATTCTATCCTAAGTTTCCAAAGCCTGTTGCTCTGCATGTTACTTTAATGATTTAGCTATGTTTCAGTCAAAGTGCAATATGCGCTGCAAACACGCAGTAACTTTTAAATATTAACTTGGAAAAAATGAAAAAAAACTATATTTCTATTATGCTTTACAAGAATATACTACCCTGTAAAGTGTTGTGGTTTTCAGCCTTATAAAGTGTTCCAATGAAAACTGGACAAAATGATCTTAGAAGTGATTAGCAACCCTTCACTTTAGAATGTAAACATAGGAAGTAGTTGAATTTCTTACATAATATAAGAATACATATAAAAGATAGAATTGCATATAATCCTTAATATAACCTTCCTGTAGGCTATATTCCAGGCCAGGTAGAAGTTAAACTCAGGTATTAGGAAAGGCTGATAAAACAATGCAAACTTAAGAAGGTACTAAGAAAATTCTTGAGAACTGACTGCAAATTAACTTGGACATGTGAGCAAAGCCAGGCAAAAATGAGACTTCTTTGTAAAGAAACAGAAATCAATGCTCCTCAAATAAATATCTGATTAATCTCCTCCACTCCTTCTTTCATCAACAGCAGTTTGCCAATCCTCCAGTACTACTGTTTCTTTAAATCACATATTTGAATAAACATTAGGATATTATGTTCTGGCTAGTTGTTCTGGAGTTGTACTTCAAGACAACATGCAAAACACTGAAATCCATTTAGGACATAATTTGTTTACACATTTTTTTACTGATTGTCTGCCATATGATCCTATTTTGTGTTTGTCATTTCATCTTCATTTCTTGAAGTAAATTGCTTATTCTCATACTGTAATGATAGCTTCTGCCTGAGATCAGTGCTAATACTCAGCTGAAGAACATTTCCATTGAAGGAATTTTACCTGATTCTCTTACACTGCTAATAACACTTTTCTTCTTTGAATTTCTCTCTGTTATCAAGGTCCTCTTCTTTTGGTTCTGTCAACAGCACAAGATTAGGACCATACACTTCCTTGTTCTTTATTCTCTCTGCAGAAGAGCTATTTCCTGGATGATTCACAGAAGTGCTGTGAAGCAGCAGGAAATTGTATTGCCCCACTCCCTTCTACCAAGTCTTCCACTGCAGAATAGCACCTCATGCAGTCCACTCTGCCAAAGACAACAGCACAAGAAATCTACAAAGGCTCCAGCAGTTCCCCTCATTAAAATCCTCTAACATTATCCCACAATAAAAAGCTTACAGTGAGCTCCAGAAAAAGAAAAAACTTTACACCAAGAGATATGACAGAGAATCACTCTATCGAAGAGTTAAAGTACATTAACATTCTTCCACTGGTTTTGCATCCATTAATTTAATATTTTTGTCTTTTACAAAATGGGAAACCATACCAGCAATCTTCAGAAATCTCAGGAATTAGCATTTGCTGTATTACCAAATTTAAATAAACTATCACTTCTATCATCTTTGAGAAGTCCCAGAGAATGAAAGAGGTGCCTGAAGACAGGAGGATAGCCAGTGTTACTCCAGTCTTCAAAAAAGGCAAGAAGGAGGATCTGGGGAACTACAGGCCAGCCAGCCTCACCTCTGTTCCTGGAAAGGCAGCAGAACAGTCTGTTCTGGATGCAGTCTCCATGCAGTTGGAAGAAAAGAGAACTATCAGGAGTAGTCAGCATGAGTTCACCAGGGGGAGCTCATGCTTGACCAACCTGGTGGCCTCTTGTGATGTCATTACCAGCACAGTGGATGAAGGGAGAGCAGTGGATGTAGCCTACCTTGATTTCAGCAAGGCATTTGACACTGATTCCCATAGCATTCTTATAAGAAAGCTGAGGAGATGCGGAATAAATGAGTGGACGGTGAACTGGATTGAGAACTGGCTGACTGGCAGAGCTCAGAGGATTGTGATCAGTGGTGCAGAGTCCAGTTGTGGGCCTGTACTGAGAGGTGTTCCTCAGGGGTCGGTGCTGGGTACGGTCCTGTTCAATATCTTTATCCCCTCATCAAGGTCATTGATGGAGTTTGCTGATGATAGGAAGCTGGAGGAATGGCTGCCACACCAGAAGGCTGTGCTACCATTCAGCAAGACCTGGACAGGCTGAAGGGTTGGGCAGAAAGGAACTGTATGAGGTTTAACAAGAGCAAGTGTAGAGCCTTGAACCCAGGGAGGAATAACTGTATGCACCAGTACAGGCTGAGGGATCTGCTGGAGAAGAGCTCTGAGGAGAGGGATCTGGGTGTCCTGGTGAATGACAGGTCAGCCATGAGCCAGCAGTGTGCCCTGGTGGCCAAGAAGGCCAATGGTAACCTGGGGTGCATTAAAAAGAGCATGGCCAGCAGGTCGAGGGAGGTTATCCTCCCCTTCTACTCAGGCCTAGTGAGCCCTCACCTGGAGGTATTGTGATCCGTTCTGGGTTCCTTGGTACAAAAAAGACAGATGTCTTGAAAGAGTCCAGTGGAGGGACACAAAGATGATAATGGGTGTGGAACACCTCACTTACAAGGAGAGGCTGAGAGACCTGGGTCTGTACAGCCTTGAGAAAAGAAGACTCAGAGGGGGATCTGATCCATGTCTATAAATCTCTAAGACGTGGGAGGCAAAGGAATGAGGCCAGACTCTTTTCAGTAGTTTGTGGTGATAGGACAAGGGGAAGTGGCCACAAACTGAAGCATAGGAAGTCCTGCAAAAATGTGCGTAAGAACTTAGGAGAGTTAAGACAAGGCACTGGAAGAGGTTGCCCAGAGAGGTGGTGGAGTCTTTTTCTCTGGAGATGTTCAAGGCCCACCTGGATGCCTACCTGTGCAACCTGGGCTAGGGACCCTGCTTTGGCAGGGGGATTGGACTTGATCTCTGGATGTCCCTTCCAACCCCTACAATTCTGTGATTCTGTGAAAGGATGGGCAAACAATTGAGTCCAGGAAAGATAATTATACTTTAAGACTATTTTAATCGAGAAATCAATGCCCACTTAGTTCTGAAAATTATTATTTCCTGAGACATGTTTTACGTGGAAATTAACTCAGACTAGTGCTATATCTTACAAACAAAGCATTTTTTAAATCTGCTGCAAAGTGATTTGGTTATGATATATCCATATCTATGCTAAAGTAAAAAAAAAAAAGCAACAAAGAACTCCCATACTGAACTCTCTTTCACTGAACCCTGGAAAAGTGGTATGTGAAAGAAACAAAGCACTTTAGGACTTCAGTCACCAAAATCAGAACAGCAAAGAAACTGCATGTGTCCTAATGTGATTATATAGCCATTTATAACTGTCGTGACAGCCCTTGATTCTTCCACTCCTTTTATTACTGCCATGCTCAGCAAGGTAAATGGAACGCGGGAATTCAAATGTCAACACCAATTTTAAAAATGTTACCTAGTCACCTGCAAATAGAGTATTAACTAAAATGCAGATGCCTAGTATAGGAGACCATGGAAACTGGGAAGCTAATATCCTAATTTTGACCCTGAAAACTTTCCGCAGTGATGCTACTTAACAAACAGTATCCAACCCTGCAGGAGGTTCAGCAGCTCAGGCCTTGGTAGCGCTGCACAACCCAGTTGTGCATTCATAAACTATTCTATATTCAACTACTAAGAAGCCTGAACCAAATGATAGCAGAGAGGTTGTTATGCTCCCTCTCTGATGTTCAGGAGCTAATGATGTGTGCACTCCACAGGATATGGAAAACACAACTTTATTCTAGCCTCTGTGTGACAGAATTGAAACCATTTTCATAATATTCAACTGTGACCTCATAACTGAGCTGTAGGCAGTTTTTTCTCCTTCTGTTGAAGATGTATCACTGTAGGAAAAATAAAATTCAGAGGGTTGTGAATGAGCCTTGTTTTGTTGTCTTCGGTCAGGTCACCATGTCATGCACATTGATTGATGTTAGAAAAAACAAGGGCATTGGTAGTTACCAAGTTTGCGCCTACAAGAGCACAGTAGCTGTTGTTCACATGCAGTTCAAGCATGCAATAAACATCACTAAAGAAATGATTGCTAAATTAGATCAGGGAATCACATAGCAATATTATCTAATTGCCATTTGTCAAAAAGGTAATATAATTAAAAATACTTACTGATGATAATAAGAAGGGAAAGATGTCTCTGACATATGAAAGTTTGAGTTGACTCCATAGAATGAATTTCATGATTTATCATTTCCAACTACGCTCATGGCAGCAAACATTGCTTGCTGTTGAAAATTCTCATCAGATTAAAAAAGAAAAGCATTTGTTCCTTCATGTGTTACTGCTTTATTTATTATTAGTTTAACTGCAACAAATTGGATTGATTTTTTCCCCTTCTGTTGAGCTGTACAAGTAATACAGATGCTAGTTTTCAGTTCAGCAAAACTTAGATGAACTGTATGAAGGCTAAGCATCAACAGCACCCACTTTCTCAACTGTGTTTTAAAAGAGAAATGCTGCAACCAAAATGTCTGTGTCATGTGCACTCTTGAAAATCCCCATGGACCATCTTGGGACCCTCAGGCAGAGAAGTGCTTTTTCTGGATTATAGTCAAGTAAATAAGAATGATAAGCATCAGGCAGAAAAAGATCATAAAGCACATAACTCATGCATTCCAGAATCCATTGCTGACATTAAACACATCTCCCAGCCACTTGTTCTGACTTCCATATTTCTAATCAAATCATAGGTTAAGAGGACTTGGGTCACTGACTGATAATTCATACACAGCTGTGCATTGAGGTACTGCACAGTTTTCATTTCTTTTAACATCACACACTAATGAAATAAAAATCTTACTAGAGTGTAGTGTTCTGGAAACATACTAGAATACATTTCAAGGTTCATGGTATTAGACACCATACCAGGGAGGTTATATGTGAAATTAGAACTTGTCCAACCTGAGGCCCTGCAGATACAGGAGCAGTTCTGTAGATCCATATTTAAAAATAATTAACATGTGATTTTTGTTGTCATGGTCACCTTTTCATCACATGCAGCCAGTTGGTATCTTCTGCTGAACGCAGTAAAATATTTTGGTGAGTTCAGTTCAAACACATGAATTTCAGTTTACAAGTTGATGAAGCTACATTCAGGATGCAAACAAACACTTCCCTCAGAAGTGATTTATAAATTACCACCCAGCTAGAAAGATTATAATAATGGAATCATCAAGAAAAGATACTGCTCTGGAGATCCTACTGCTCTGCTGAGACTCTTGATGTTAGAAAGTACCCACAGACATCACAGCTATCTCTTAGCATATTACAATATCTAGAGGAAGAAAGTTTGTACTGAACCCTTTCAACTTCGCTCATGTGGAGTAACTTTATTATTCAAGAGAATCTCATACACTGTGTTTTACAGAATGGCAGCACTATACCCCCTGGCAGAAGAGACCATTTCTGACACTAGAATGAGCCTCACTGCAGACAGCAATCAACTTAACTTTGGTTCTGACATGACATTATCTAGAAACTGAGACACAGCATCAGCAGAATTGTGCACACATCTCATTGGCACTGCTTTGCTTTGTCATTATGCAGACATATTGGCTGCCCTGGGAAATGCCTGGCCAGGTGCTGCTTGCACAGCCAGTCCTATATCCCCAGTCATGTACTGACAAATACCTTCCCATCCCATGTTCCTTTGACTCAGGACAGAATCTAAGCAGAGGCAGAGAAACCCTTTTTCAATTAAGTCAAGTAGTCCTGCACTACTAAAACTTTTCAGTAAATATGCAATTTATCCCATTCCCCTCCACTTCAATTAGAGCGGCCCAGCATGCAGAAAATAATAAGCTAAGTCCTTTCATGCATCACTCATCTACAGGCAGGAGAACACTTAATATAAACATCGAGTTACAGGAGAGATACCAGAGCTATACCTTTACTTTCAATTGTACTTCTCAGACACTTACTGGTGTAAACATCATCCTTGATGTTTATTGACTACAGTATGCCAGTAATATGGTAAAATGGTTCTCTGACACACAGTAGGTTGCAAGTGTTTGTTTGTTTTTCCCCCAGCTTTCTAAAATAAAGAACTTTATCTCAAGGTTGGGGAGAATGTAATGTTTTACCAGATAACTTCATGGGAAGGGATAGAAATGGTAGCCAAACAATTTCCTTATTATATTCTGCATTTTTTTTTTCCTCTAAATAATGTGGATAATTCATTATGCCTTGTTTTACTACAGGTCCATGCATACTAACGATATTTGTTTTATTTATTTTTAAATTAAGATTATATTCTGCAAAGGGAGCACACAAAAATAAGGGAGAAAGCACAGACAAGATTGACAACCAAATTAAATTTATTAAGAGGTATGTCACCACACTTCTTGAAGTACTATGATTTTTTTTTTGATCCTGTAATTCCTACTGAAAATGCTTGTTTCACTCAAGTCTACTATTTTGCTGTTCACAGAAATTACTAAAATTAAGCTATGCCAGGTACAAGATAACTTTTTAAGGAAAGTCTAATAGGAATGGTCTCAACAGCATAACTCTTAGACTGAAATTAAAGCAAGTTCTATCAAAAAGGCATCCCACTACCCACTAGTGGCAAAAATACAACCACGCCCTACACAGACAAAAAAGGAGTCAGCCTCTTCCTGCATGCCTATATGAAAGTGAACTGTATTCCTTCCTGCATTCAAAACCATGTCATGGTCTCTTCTGTCTCGTGTTCAGTACCTACACTCCCTGTCCTGCTTTTCTATTTTACTTCATGCTTCCTTATTTTCTTATACTCCACCAGCCCTGGAGGCTGAGTTTCTTTCACCTTCACTTCCCTTTTCATTTATCCTTAAGTCTGTCTCTTCCCTTCCCTCTTTCCACATGCTCCTCAGTGTCACTTTCTCCTCTTAGCAGCCCATATATGAACTCTGCTGCAAACAAGCACGGCTGTATGAAATGATTTTTAGTGTTTCTAGCAACCAAGAGAGTATTGCTTTAATGATCTTTCATGTGAGCCAAATTAAAAGCCTCAAGCACAAGAGATCCTGTAGTCCCAGAACAACCCTCACTACAGTCACTGCACTCCACACCTCAGTTCCTCCATTTCTGAAAGCATATACAGAGCAGTACATACAGATTACACACAGTGTTTCACTTCACACTAAACTTAAAGCGTATATGTAATCCTTGAACAGTTCAAGCTGATGATCTTTAGGAGTTTGGTTTCATGGAACTCAGTCAAGAGCTGATCAACTTCTTCCAGAAAAAACAGTCTAAGTCATCTGTTTCTAAGGGCACATTTCCTGCACACAGTTCCCAGTGCACATACCTAGCAACACTGGGTTCTGCAACAGTCTAAGAGAACCGGAAGTGTCGGTGCCACATTATTTATTTGCAAATGAGTGCGTAAAGTTTTCTCAGCTGATACATCAAAGGATTTACAGAGCAGAGAATAACATAACTCCAGTTGCAAGCATTCCCCTAAGGACTGAATCACCATGTGTTAGCAGATACTAGATATTTAAACAAATGTAAAAAAGGATAATGGTGCATAAAATCATAATAACTCAAGATAAGCGGCAAATTAACACAAATCTTCTATAAATTAGCTATCATTATAAAAGCATGCCATTTACTAGCAGCTCAGCGTCTGTTTCCATTTCTGATGCTGAACAATGGTTTTACATTCCCAGGAGCATGCTGACTATGGTGTCCCACTATAACAGGTACTGTTCAGTGGGACACCTCAACACCTCCAGCCCACTGGGGTTATATCAGTCATGGTCAGTCACACAGCAGGAACCCATGAAAGAGAACTATTTTCAGCAGGTACATATTGTTACATCTACATGAGGTAACAATTGCCTTTTCCCAACAGCATTAATCATGCCTGTTACTTGCTAAATCTACAAGGAAAACTGCCACAAAAGAGAAGCTAGATTTAGCAATATTTTCAGACAGAGATAACCGGGTAGGTAATGATTTTTATAAGGTAGAAAATTGCTTTCTTCCGATGATTTTCCTAATAGTGCTGTAGTTAATTTCAAATGAGAAATGTGGATGATCTTGATCCCACTTCCTTACACTTAATTGGATGCTGAGGCTAAAAATATTCCCAATGGTCAGAACTACCACAGAATAAGATTTCATTAAATATGCCAATCACTAGGTTCATGCAGAAGAGCAAAAAGAGCAACGGTGCTTAAGCAATGTTCTGCTGTTAATACTAAACTATCACACCAGAATAGTGGCATTCCACAAACTGCTTGAAATAATAATGCATTTCCTAACATGAACACTTATTAATATGATTAGAAGATAAAGTACAAAGTAATACTCAAAGCGAATTCATGATCATACCCTGTTGTAAGCCTCAGTGAAATATTAACATTTATAAACTAATTAGATACTCTGCTCCAAAAACATTGCTTTCTTAATACATTCCATACACACAAACATCTACTAAAGGTTTTTTACTCATTTTGGGAAATAGCTTGAGTAACAGTATAATGGAATTGAAAGTACTGTGATAACAGCAGGGAGCAAAATCACTAGCTACAGTAAATGATAACAAGCCCAAATGGAGAAACCACAGACTCAAAACAAAAGAGCTGCCTACCTTTAGAAGACTGCATGAAGAAAGATATCTCCATCAAGAGATGCCTTCACCTCCACTGTCAGTCCTTAAATGAGGACTGGAAAGTGGTGGATCCTGGCTACACTTCTGATTACTCAGGTGCATTGCACTGTATCCACCTGAGCTCCCCTGGGTTGGCCCTGCCTTCTCACCAGGTGCTCAATCACCATTTCAGGCTGTGACTCTGCATTTCCATTACAGCTTGGTAAATGTATCATCTACTAAACATTTGCTTTTTATAAGAGATTTATGAAAACACACAAATATATATGAAAGCTATTTCAAATTTCTGTATTCTTAACACAGAAATGCATATCAAAGCAGTTAAATTTTCTAATAACATGGTATATACTCTTATAAAGTGGGGGATTGGCTGACTAGAGGACTGCCCTGACATCCAAAGGGCTGTCAGAAACCTCATGGAGATTAACAAGGAGAAATGTAAAGTCCTGCAACTGAGGAGGAACAACTCCAGGCACCAGGACATGGCTGGGAGCACCCAGTTGGAATGCAGCTCCCAAGGAAAGGACCTGGGGTTCTGGTGGACACTAAATTGATCATTACACAACAGTGTACCCTTGCTGAAAAGTAGGTTAATGGTGTTCTGGGCCTCACTGGGGAAGGTTAATAGTGTTCTGGGCTGCATTAGGGAAAGCATCACCAGCAAGTCAAGAGAGGTGGTTCTTTCCCTCTATCCTGCCTTGGTGATGCTGTACCTGGAGTACTGTGTCAGATTCTGGATGCCCCAGCACAAGAGAGACATGGACATACTGGGAAGAGTCCAACCATGATGTTATGGGACTGGAGCACACTCCTGTGAGGAGAGGAGGGAGCTGGGACTGTTCAGCCTGGAGAATAGGAGGCTTGAAAGAATCTTGTCAATATTTATGTAAACAACTGAAGGGAGGGTGCAAAGAGGATGGAGATAGACTCTTTCAGTGGTGTCCAGTGACAAGAGGCAACAGCCACAAAGTGGAACACAGGAGGCTCCCTCTGAACATTAAGAAGCGCTTCTGTGCTATGTAGTAATGGAGCACTGGCACAGCTTGCCAAGAGGCCGTGGAGTTTCCTCATTGGAGATCTTTCAAACCTACCTGTACGTGGTCCTGGGCACACTGCTCTGAGTATCCCCTCTAAGGAGTTAAACCAGATGGACCCAGAGGTCCCTTTCAACATCAACCAGTCTTATTCTATGATGAGTGTTCCACACACTAGTTTCATCTCTTAGCACACTTACAGATGACATATTGAGTAAGTTGCTGTACCGATGAAAATGACAATGTAGCTGATAAGGAAACTTCCCAATGTATTTCAAGCTTTCCCTACACCACTACTCCTTAGTATAGGGAAGATCTATTAATTGTACCTTTTCTCTGTTAAGAACAAAATGAATCAGATTGCTAAAAAAATTGTGTGTGTGTGTGTGTGTGTGTGTTCTCTGTACATTTTAAGACACTTCATTGCATTTCTCTGATATATAAATAACTGTTTGACTTCAGTATGCAAAGTGGAAGACTATTGTTAGGTCTGCGACTTCTGATCACAGACCAGCTTTAACATATACATAGACGCCCAAGGTAGTAAAATCAGGATACAGAAGCATTTAGATCTGTGGGCTGAAAGACTAACTAACACTTGTTAAGAATTTCCTGCTCTGGACAAACAAGTCCTGCTTTATGACCCTCATCTTCCTGTTCATGATTTCACATCTACAATAAATTACCTGTTTTGCATTAAAAAAAAAAATAAAAAAAATCAGAATCTTAGTTATGACTATTATTCAAACTGAAACATGAATGTCAGTGTAGTGAGCCTGACAGGGATGGAGCTGACTTTCTTTTCAGCATCCACCCCCGTGCTGTGTTTTGGATCTGTGACCAGAAGAGTTTTGATATATGATTACTTAGTTATTGTTGAGCAGTGCTTACATAACATCAAGAGCACCTCTGTTTCTCATACTAACCAGCCAACAAGAAGACTGGCGTGGGCTAGAGGATGGGAGGGGGGACAGCAATGGAGTGACCTCCTTATTGTCTAAGGATGTATTGTGCATAACACCAGATCTTATTTCTTTATCTAATTCAATGAAGAAAACCGTGCATGGACATAGTGTCTCCAAGGAAAGAGAATAAATAGAAATAGGAGATTCATGTTACTTTGAAACAGTGTAATTGAAAACCACAGGAAATATGTTAATTGTCAAAATTGATAAAATAAATCTGTTTTGCACACCTTTCCTCTGCTAAGTCGCATCATGCTGAGAAGCACCAACTAGCTGATCATCACAAAGACCCCTGAAGCACTTTACAAATGAGCATGTCCCAGTAGGAAGCACTGGAATACAAGTTCTGGATCATAAAGCCAATAAAACTATAAGGCACAGACTCAGCTGCATGTTCAGATCATTTCTTGTTCAACATCTTCATCATCAACCTTGATGAGGGGATAAAGTCCACCCTCAGCAAGTTTGCAGATGATATGAAGCTGGGAGGAATGGCTGACACATCAGAAAGCCGTGCTGTCATTCAGTGAGACCTGGTAGGCTGGAAAGTTGAGCAGAGAGAAACCCAATGGGCTTTAATAAAAGCAAGTGTAGAGTCTTGCACCTAGGGACAAATAACCGCATGCACCAATGCACGTTGAGAGATGACCTGCAGGAGAGGAGCAGTGAGGAGAGGGACCTAGGGATCCTGGTGGACACCAGGTTGGCCATGAGCCGGCAGTGTGCCCTGGTGGCCAAGAAGGCCAATGGGATCCTGGGGTACACTTAAAAGAGCACAGCCAGCAGGTCAAGAAAGGCAATTCTCCTCCTCCAATCTGCCTTGGTGAGGCTTCGCCTTGAGTACTGTGTACAGTTCTGTACTTCGCAGTTCAAAAAGACAGGGATCTCCTTGAAAGAGTCCAGCAGAGGACCACAAAGATGATTAAGGGCCTGAAGTACCTCTCTTATAAGGAAAGGCTGAGAGACCTGGGTCTATTCAGCCTTGAGAAAAGAAGACTCGGAAGGAATTTGATCCATGTCTATAAATATCTAAGATGCGGGAGGCAAAGGGATGAGGCCAGACTCTTTTCAGTGGTGTGTGGTGACAGGATGAGGGGAAACAACCACAAACTAATCCATGGGAAGTCTCACAAAAATGTGTGTGGGAACTTCTTCACAGTAAGGGTGATCAAGCGGTGGAACAGGCTACCCCGAGAGGTTGTGGAGCCTCCTTCTCTGGAGACATTCAAGGACTGCCTGGACGCCTACCTGTGCAAGCTGGTCTAGGGATCCTGCTTTAGCATGGGGGTTGGACTCAATGATCTCCAGAGGTCCCTTCTAACCCCTACAGTTCTGTGATTATGTGATCATCCTTCAATCATAGGTCAACCTGAACCCTTTCAGAACTGTAATAAGCAAGAAAACATACAGTAAGGGATCACAACACAAGGCTCTTGCATGACTTCTGCACTTTCAATCTGTATCAAGCCTACAGTTGTAACCATTGAATTGATTATCTGATCTGTTAAACTGATATACGTTTACCTATAATGGTCTTCAAAGTTCTTCTCTTTTAAAATGTGCTCAATTCGTTGATTGGGGAAATTACTGTTTGTCACTATTTTATGGTAGAAAAATATATAAGAAAAATATACTAATTTGATCATACATAGTTTAAAAATTGCTTGGTATAACATAAGTAAGAATTGTGCTGTGATGTCTGAAAGTCTTACAGATTTATCATAGATACTACATCTTGTGCTTTTAATTTTAGGTAAGGTAGTTTCTTTTTATCGCATAATTTTTACAACATTATTTTTCATTGTGTATATTCCATTTAAAATAATTTTACAAGATGCCTATAAAAATCTCTAAGCATCCTAAGACATTGTTAATAATATTACTACAGAAGATCTACAGTATACAAATAATTTAACAATAGAATTTCTTTATTATAAAGACTTGTCTAAAAATGTCAGGTAAATCACCTATCCTGATATACCCATTGTAACAAGGCCTGCCTTACCCTAAGTAGAGGTAACACTGAAATAAATTCTAGTTTAGAATGAAGTCAACTGAATTTTTACTGCAGCTTTTATTGGCACAAGTATCTGGGTAACATTTTTCAAGACTGTCTGCCAAAATCAGCGAATTCTCATCATCTCCTTCCCTTAGCTACTTTAGTTAACACAAGACCAATCATGCCAGATCAGACCAAACATCCGCTATTTCAGTATGCTGTCTGAGACAGCAACTGATAATAGGTATCTAGGGAGAAGTACAGGGATGGAGCAAGCATTCTGTGATAAAACCTCCTTCATATTCTTTTAGCTTCCAACAACTGCAGCTCAGGGACTTCCTAATTGATGGGTAGTTTCTGTATATTTCGTAGCCATCAGGTTTCTTCGTTGCAAGCGTGTTCCGGGGACTTAAAATCCTCTCTCAGTATACATGACATTTCACAGACAAAGTGCATTTTTTAAACAGATTAAAACTTGACTAGATACTGGAAAGTACTTGATGAGAGCCTTTTTTGTAAATTTATAAATATGATGAATATGGATTGTAAGCTGCCTCTAGTTGCTACATAATAGTCTGGTAGCCTGGAACTAAAGATCACTGTCTGCTTCTTAAAGGTAGCCTGCACTGGGAGGTTTGTGCAAAGTGGACTTACTTGAATTACAATTTGCTACCAATTGTATGATAACTCCCCCTTCAAGTACTGCTATTAAGGCATTAGCATCCCAAAACCTCTATTAGTAAAGCAAGAAGAAAAATAAATAAATTAATTAAAAGCAATTTCAAATATCGGTTGAGGGCAAGTGAATTAGCCAGCATTGAGAATCCAGAGGTTTCTCTCCACAAGCACCAACAATCTAAACCTGTCGCTTTCAGAACAGTTAGGAGACTAAACAAGGTAGCACAAGCATCTCATCAGTGAGTTTATAAGGCTCTGGCAAAGTTGTTTCCTTTTCTGTCAAAGTCTGAAGGTACACCATCCCACATTTACTGTATACTAACACCATAAAATACATTCAATGCGATGCACGTTCATGCACTGCCTTGAATTAACATCTTCACACAAACAAGTTCACCTTAGTAAATCTTTATCTACACAATTAAAAGCTGCTGTTTCGTTTACCAGAGATAAGACAATGAATCTCCCATTTATTAAAGGGCTGAGGAAAGTTAAAGAGATGGTAAACAACCACTAACACTGCAGATTCTCCCCATGGCCAAGTTACAGTACCATTGCTCCACGTACATCAGTCAAACACCATTCGTAGACATCCCAATTATCCCCAAATCCTTATTATTATAAAAAATAATTCTCTAAGAGAAAAAAAAAAAATCTGAAAACGTATTGAATGGATTGTTTTAATTCGAAACTTTAAAGCCCAAAATGTCAAATGTGTAATTTCACCTACACTAGAAAGTTAAAACAGTTTTGTTAGACTCCATGGAGAAGTGACAACTGAAGGGAGAAAAAGACCAGGAAATACAGTGTCAAAATGATATCTTAGAGCTAGCTATAAGTCATGAAAGGAACAGAAATACTTAGAGTAATAAACAATGGAACTTCTTTTGGATGTTTTTCTTCTGCTGAAAACTAAATAACAGCAGTGGACTGAAAACTCATTGAAGCTATCTCCCTATGCATTCTCCCCTTCTTCAGTAACAGTTTTTATACTATACTTTGAAATGTATTAAGTAGAGTGGATTGAGTTGCAGATTTTATTTTTTTAATTTATTTTTTGTGCTGATTGATCAGGCATTTCTTTTTTTTTTTTTTTTTTTTTTCTTGGGGGAAGAATTTTATTACCAGATTGAAGTCATAATCCTTTCAGACTTGCTGTCTCATTTTTGAAGTCTCATTTCAAAGATGAACCTTATCTTTGTTTCTTTGCCTCACTGTGCTTGTTCTATACATATAGACCATCTCTGCATGTTAAATGGGAAGAAAATTATGGCAAACATTTCTGGATATTTTCCTACAGTTAATAAGAATCTTCAATATAGTTTTTCAAATTCACTTCTTGTAAGATCACAGAATCATCACAGAATGGCCTGGGTTGAAAAAGGACCTCAAATATCATCTAGTTTCAACCTCCCTATTGTGGTCAGAGTTGCCAACCACTAGACGAGGCTGCCCAGAGCCACATTCAGCCTTGCCCTGAATGCCTCCAGGGAGGAGGAATCCACAACCTCCTGGGCAACCTTTCCCAGTGCATCACCACCCTGAGTGAAAAGATATTAGTCTATACTATATTTCCAGTAATTGTTACATGTAAGCTTTTCTTCAGTTTTTAAATCTGTATCTTCGTCGCAACAAGAAGTAACTTTTATAAAACCAAAACTCCTGGAACTAGATTTAAGAAATTGCTATATATAGGAAATTAGAAAGAATGGACACATTCATACTCATTTTTACACCAACTGTTTTCAGCCACAATTTTTTCTTAATATAATGGCATGGAGCCTTCAGCTGCTAGAATGCACTCTTTCTGTTGATCACACAGACACAGAATGCTTCGATTTTAGTTTAGTAGAAAAAATAATGTTTATATTTACAGGAACGTGAAGTCACCTACTTGCATTCAGAAAATAAATACAAGGGAGTATACATGCAATTAAGGCATTCTCAATCTCTTATCAATATATTGAATTAGACAAACTTCTTTAGCCTGAGTGATTTAGTTTTGATACACATTTAATATTTTGGCCACTACTGGGATTCCAACAAATGTGTTAATTAGTGCCAGTTGTGAAACTGCTTTCTGTGATACAGCCATCTGTCATAGACTGAATCATTTACTTTAAGGTGTAATTATAGATGTCTTAAGTAATTTAATATCAATCATTATTATTGAAAAAAAATGATATTGCAGTTTGATTCTAAAGAAGTTTTTCTGTTTCTTTCTTCCTAGATAGTACTATTTAAATAAGACAGACTTCTACCAGCCATTACACTGATAACTTTACAGTGAAAGTCAGAGGTGATCAAATCCATATTTGTCAAAGAGTACAGATAAAATGTTGATTTGTGAGGGGAAAAGTGAATTCAGAGTACTTCTTTGTATATAATTTTAAAATTTCCTGAGAATGTTGAATCTTCATTTGAATATGTGATTTCTTAATCTTAACTCAGTTTTATGGATTTTATGTACAATTATTTTGACTGTTTCCATTATTTCTACGTTGCAGTGACAAAGTATGTAATTATATAATGCCATATCATTAACACGTTAATTAGGTAAATGCTGAAATACAGGTGAAAAACGTGAAACTCAGTCCTGGTTCTAAATGTGTCACATGAAATGCATTTATTTTCACTAGTTCTTTGTCCTTCACTTGAAGCCTCTCTCTGTCACCCTCAGCTCTCCTTCAGATCATGGGTTTTGCAGTGGTGGAGTCAAACCTCCCCTGTAGCCTAGAGCAATAGCAAACCCCAAACTGTCTTTGTCCCTTCAGGCAGAGAGGAAGTTAGACCCAACACATTTTCCACATTCTTTAAATTGACAACTTTTACACTGTAAATACCAATGTTTGGAATTATTATCCTATAAAAGTGAAAAAAATACTACTTTTATTTGAAATAGCCAATGTTGCTATTTATTGAATGTGTGAACATGTACTATATTTTGCTGCATTCAAAAATATTTCAGAGATGTGACAGACAACTACTGCAGCTTTCTTCATTTACTGACTTCTGATTTGTAAACAAACCAATTAGGAAATGATTACATTACTTGAAAACGCTAGAGACTAAAGGAAAAAAGGTGTTAACTTCACAGGGGTATGAAATAAGACACAAACTACCAAACTTTTTCCTCTTATATCTGAAGACAGGTAGCACCAGAGGGAGTTTCCATAACCTTTTAAAAAATAATTGAAAAGTAACATGTATTACTAAAAGAGATTTTACTTCTTAAAGTAATAAAAAGGAGCCGTGGATGAATTTTTTGGAAATCCAAAGCCAATTAGAGATGATGCTATGGAACAAAATGATGATTACGGGATAAAGCAATAAAACCCCCCCTTAAATGAAAAAATGTAATTCAAAATATCAAGCAATGAATAATTTCACATAGCCAACATAATAAGCCAATTTCTATGTAAATCAATTCATACTTATTAATATCTTTCCACTCCTGAGTAAAATTTTGCAGAAAACATGTTTTCCAAAACATAGCAGAGGGGAAAAAAGGAGTTATTAATAAGTAGCTCTCTTAACCTCTTTTGTTATATTAAATAAATCAAGGGAAATTAAAATATATAATGAAATACAAAATCAAGAAAAAGAAGTAACAGTCTGACAAAGAAAGCAAGCAGTTTTCAGACTGAATTAAAAGGACTCCAGTAAGCATAGAACACTATAATTGTCTTTTCTCCATGGTCATAAAATTGACTGTATAGAAAACTGACCCTTCAAATAGAATACATCTGTAATGTTCCTTTGGTAATTTTGAGACAAGTAATATTTAAGCATTTTGATGTTCTGCTCTGTTCTAATTATTGAATAAAGCCCTGGTCTACAACACTTACTCTCTGGACTTCATTGCCTCCAGTAGGGTAGCTCATACATGAGCTATTTTATAACGTAAAACATTTAGCCCCATGTCACTATATAAATTTATGTTCTTATTTACACAGCAGAATGGCCTGGGTTGGAAGGGACCTCAAGGATCATGCATTTCCAACCCCCCTGCCACAGGCAAAGCCAACAACCTCCCCATTTAATACTAGACCAGGCTGGCCAGGGCCCCATCCAATCTGGCCTTGAACACCTCCGATGACAGAGCATCCGCAACCTCTCTGGGCAGCCTGTTCCAGCACCTCACCACTCTCATAGTAAAGAACTTTCCCCTGACATCCAACTTAAATCTTCCCTCCCTCAACTTAAAACCATTTCCCCTTGTCCTGCTGTTATTTACCCTTTCAAAGAGTTGACTCCCCTTCTGTTTATAGGCACCCTTCAGGTACTGAAAGGCTGCGGCAGTTGGTAGGGCCCTCAAGAAATTATGGAGTCCAACCTCAATGCTAAAGCAGGTACCCTACAATAGGTCACACATTTAGGCATCCAGATGGGTCTTGAATATCTCCATAGAAGGAGACTACACAGCCTCTCTGGGCAACCTGTTCCAGTGCCCCATCACTCTTACCATGAATAAGGTCTTCTGTATGTTTGTGTGAAACATTTTGTGTTAAAGTTCCAGGCCATTACTACTTGCCCTATTGCTACACATCACTGAGAAGAACCTGACATCATCCATTTGTCACCCACCTCCCTTTAGATAATTATAAACACTAATCAGATCCCCACTCAGTCTTTTCTCCAGGCTGATCAGATAATGGTTACTCAACCTTTCCACTTACAGGAGGTGCTCCAGGCCTTTAATCATCTTTGTGGCCCTCCACTGTACTCCTTCTAGGAGATCCCTGTTTGTTTGTTGTTTTTTTTGAACTGGGGAGTGCACAACTGGACACAATACTCAAGGTGAGGCCTCACCAGGACAGAGCAGAGGGGAAGGATTACCTCCCGCAACCTGCTGGCCACACTCTTTTTAATATACCTGAGGATACCACTGGCCTTCTTAGCCACAGGGGCACACTGTTGGCTCATGGCCAACCTGTCATCCACCAGGACACCCAGCTCCTTCTCTGCAGAGCTCCTCTCCAGCAGGTCATCCCCCAGCCTGTAGGATGTGATTATTCCTCCCCAGGTGCAAGACTCTACACTTGTTCTTGTTAAACCTCATTGGATTCCCCTCTGCCCAACAATTTGGTCAATTCAGATCTTGTTGAATGGCAGCATAGCTTTCACCCTCCCAGCTTTGTATTATCAGCAAACTTGAAGGTGGACTCTATTCCTTCTTCCAAGCCACTTATGAAGATGTTGAACAAGACTGCACTCAGCACCCACCCCTGGGGATACTGCTAGTTAAAGGCCTCCAACTAGACTCTTCACAGCTGATGACAACCCTCTCAGCTCTGTGGCTCAGTCATGTTGTGGGAGATGGTAACAAACACCTTGCTGAAGTCAAAGTAGACAGCATCCACTGCTCTCCCTTCATCTACCCAGCCAGTGATGATATCACACAAGGCTAGTAGGTTGGTCAAGCATGATTTCCCCTTGCTGAATCCACGGTGACTACCCCAATAATCTTCTCTTCCAATTGCTGGAAGATGGCTTCCAGAACAAGTTGTTCAACACCTTTCCAGGGACAGAGGTGATGCTGACTGGCTTGTAGTTTCCAGGATCCCCCTTCTTGCTCTTTATGAAAACTGCTATGGCATTGGTTATTCTTCAGTCTTCAAAGCACCTCTCCTGTTCACCAAGACCTTTCATCTTTGAAAGAGAGCAGTTCAGCAGTCACCTCTGCCAGCTCACTCAGCACACATTGGTGCATCACTTCAGGGCCCATGGATTTGTGTATGTTGATTTTGTCTAGATATCTCTAACCAGATCCTCCTCAACCAATAGGAAGTCTTCCTTTCCCCAGACTCTCTCTTCTTACTACCAGGATCTGGGAGTCCTGAATGCTAGTCTTTAATACTAAGACAGAAGCAAATTATGCACTCAGAATCTCAGCCTTCTCAACATTCCCTGTTACCAGTGCATCCACTTCATATTTCCCAGAAGCAAAGCCAGTTGGCCTGAATTTTTGTATAAATTCCTTCCAGCAATAGTTTGTGCTCCTTTTCCACATGATGAAATACTTAAGACCTATTTTTCACCAGAATTATTATTTTTTGATGAATGCACTGTAACACAGCATCACCAGTTAGTCTGCATTTTGTAGTGTTCAATAAAGCAAGGAAAAAATTAAGTAGTTTTATTTAAGAGTATGAATGAATGCTGACTACACTAAGTTTTACATGAAAACAAGGTAAAAATTCACTTACTTGAAATTTGCTTTTTGCTGAACTATTTGCTGTACACTTACTTAAGATTGTAACATTTTAAGAGTATTCTAGCAGTAAATACTAAGTAAGCTTAAAAACAGAACACACATAAGCATATATACTCAATAGCTAGAAAAAAGAAAAGAGACCTCAATATTTGTTTACCCTTTCAATTAGATGTGAAATTGTCCTGTTGAAATCATAGCATAAAATCATATCCAAGTATTAAAATAAAAATAGAAACTTCATTCTATAATCTGTTGAATAATTTCTTTGATTGTATCTTATTTGTTTAAGAAATGTGGTAGGTTTTTTTTGTTGGGTTTTTTTTTTTTTTTTTTTTTTTTTTTTTTTTTTTCTAAAGGTGAGTAAGGGGTTGGGGGTACAAAA
>VXAB01004330.1:0-12959 GCA_013399175.1 Odontophorus gujanensis | reverse complement strand
TTTTTTTTTTTTTTTTTTTTTTTTTTACTTCTCTACTAAGGATAGTAGAGAGTTTGAGGATAAAAAAAAAAAAAAAACCTGTGATTTTCTCTAGGAAAAACGTGGTTGAGGTTACTGCCTGTGCTGCAAATAAAGTGTTAATTGCCACATAACTTTCAGCATATCTCCTCTGATGTATAAAAACCGATCAAAGGACCTTACAACAGCTAAAGACCCAGCTCATATCAACAGCTAACAAACAGGTGAGAGAAATAGCTTCCAAAGACATGGAGATATATTGAATCTCTACATAGAACTTAGGGTCACTCCACAAAATGCTCCATTTAACAGGAATTGAACGTTTAGTTGGTTTGCTTTTAGAAGTGGTTTACATCCCTGAGGGTGGTCTGGCAAAATAATAGGCAAGATACTGCATAGATTAATTAGAAAATGATTACTGAGGATGCAAATATTATGATGCTTAGACATGTTTGTAGTATAGTGGAGGATCAGCTTTAATATCTAACATAAAGCTAAGCTTACTACAAACACATTGGTCTTTCACAAAGAAAATTCAGTTAATCATGGCTGCCTGGATTTACACAACTCTGGCTAGCACATTCAGTACATCTGGATTATTGTCATTGGCTAACTATTCATGTTGAACATTTGGAATAACTATTAGTTATTTGTTCGGGATAAGTTATGGTTAAAGAAACTAATACGCTGAGAACATGGCTCAATGAGTTAATAGTAAATGGGGTTACATTAGGCTAGCAGCCAGCCACTAATAGTTGTATTATAATAGTTGACAAACCCACTGGGGTCTGTCAGGGCTCCATTTTAGGGCCAGTTCTCTCCAACATTTGTATAAATGGTCTGGATGCAGAATTCAAGTCCATACTAAGCTTGCAGATGACACTAACTTAAGAGGAGCTTTTGACTCCCTCAAGGACAGAGTGGTTTTGCAGGGAGAACTTGACAAATTGGAGGATGACTGAGCAACCACCAACAGTGTGAAGTTAAACAAGAGCAAGCACCAAGTATGGTACAATTTTGGATACTAACTTCCTTGATAATGTAAACAGCTAGTAATTCCATAAGAAACTAACACTGATTTAATTACATTGAGTATTTCACTGCAATACTTTTACACAATCTGTTACATGTTATTTTAACCATCAGCAGTAATGGCATGAGAGAAATATCTTCCGAAAATTAATGCCATCATACAAAAATGTTGTATCATTTACAGGTAACTACTCTTAGTTCTATCTTTTTATCAAATATCAACAACTAGTTTTCATTAAGTGTTATTTTAATCTGTTTTCAAGTCTTTTTCATTGCATTCACTTCTAAAGGAGTGAGAGAGGTGATCTGAAAACTTATATTGAGAACATTTGTCAAGCTTTGTTATAGTAAAATAAGAATGCTAGAGGAGAAAGACCAGTATGTATCTTATTTTATTATCTAGTAGAAAAATCTATTAGACTCATGTTCAGCCACCACACCTGTAGATATATTCTTCTATGATTTAATGAGAGGGTAACCAATTACACTGCAAATCACTTCCAGTGCTTTTATTTCTGTTCAGTTAAAGCAAGACAGACTACATATTAAAACTGAATAGGCTGATAGAGAAAAATATTAGTATTTCCTGTGCAATTTATTATTCATGTTTGAACAGAAATGTATGTTAGACTACTTTACTCCGGGCTAGATTGTTCAACATAAATAAAGTAACACCTACAAATTAAAGATTCTGTTGAGTATTAGTTTTTGTTTTACATAAAACAGGTGCCAAATAATTGGAAGTATAAAATGCACATGGAAAAGAATCTTGTGCACTATTTTTTAGAAATTATTACAGCAATTTTAGAAAGTACCATTAGCATAATTTGACAGTCTGAAAATCAGGATAACCCTAAAGTATTGACTAAACATAAAGGAATTAATTAAATTCTGTATTTTGGGAATACCTTTATACACATCTAAAAAAACACTGTAAAGGTTGTAAAAGCAAAGAGACTAGAGCAAACAAGGAAGTGTTATAAAAAGAAGGAAAACAAATGCTCATCCATCTCCGAAGATCCAGGCTAACAGGGAAACAACACAAAATAAATAAATAAATAAATTTATATATATATCCAACAAGAGACTCATCTTCAGGGCTAGTCAGCCCTTAAATGAGGTCTAAGAGGGGTGGAGCCAGGCTTGAATTGCCTTCACCTGTGCTCCCAAGGCTGACCAGATCTTTCCTTCAGGTGTTCATTCAGTGGTTCAGGCTGTGACTCAGGAGTTCCCATACAAATATGTAGCCTCCAGCTCTGTAAAAATACTACATTAATCTTACTATATAAATATGCCTTATTTATTTCCCTTTTCCTGTGAAGAGGTTTATTTCTTTTTACTAAGTTCCTTGATTTTATGTCCTTCAGGTTAGATAAAAGTTATTCTAGGTGGTGAGAGAAAATGAATAAATGATACTGAGTGAATGACTTGTGAAATGGTATCCACAATCTAGTTTTTATTTTTCAAAGCAAAAGACGTGTATAAAGAGAAAAGACTAAAAATTCCACTTAACTTTTGCACCAATTGCAGTGGAGATGACATAAAATAACTTAAACAACTTATTCACCATATTTTGCAAAAGAAAAAGAAAGTAAATGCTTTAAAGAAAAAAGTATGAATAATAGTATTTTTATTACATATGTAATTCAAATATAATGTATTTGATAAGCAACTTATGTATGTCCCTTATAGAAGAGAATATAAACACCAACAAACTAACAAAATGAACTTTGAAGAGGGCAATGGGCTTGGGTTAGCTCTAGCTCATGTCTTCCTTCCTAGCGTTAGGGGACCTCCGATGCCATGATGGTGAGTATGTTATGGAGAATAGTAAAGAGATTCATATTTATATAGCAATTCAGCTATCTACTGCAATATACTCTGTTAAATGGACTTACATTGTGATTGAAATGCATTGCTGCATCACTGTGCTAAATCAAAATCCTGTGTGATGCTAAATAAGTACATTCGGTGGTAACCACTAAACCCTCCATGAGTGGAATGTTTTAAAGACCTTGGTCAGAGTGTATTGGACTATCATACTCATGGGAGTCATGGACAGGATATTTCTGAGAGATAATGTGTGGAAGTTAACAAGTGTAATACTAATTATTTGACAGTAATGGGATTTCTGATTTAATGCTACAGTCACAAGTAAGAGCCTACCAGAATGATAAGGGTAGGGACAAGATTAGCTGTGGCCAGTACTGCTGCCTCTCAAAAGAAAGGATATAACTAATGGATTTTAAAAAAGGCTGGAAAATGCTGGCTGATAAATTTGAAACAGAGTGATGGAAAAATCCTAACTGATTTTTTTCTCATAGAAGAATACTGCATTATGTACAGAGATATTTGGGATTAATTTGCAAATTGGACAAGTTATAACAAGTTGAAGAGCAGAATGGGAAAAGCACTATTTGCTAATGACTAGGAAGTTGCTTAAGAGCAGTAGGGAGAAGATGGGAGGTGTAAGATTAGCTTTCCAGAGTTAGAAAAAGAAACAGTTATAACAGACAATATAAAATATGGTGTGTACAGTTATAAAATCTATTAAGTTCTTAGAATCAGTCACAGGATTAAAGAGGTAATCACTGTGTGAGCTGCCCAACACCTGCTGGGATAGTTAAGGGACAGGACCAAGAAAAGGCAGTAGGGGACACATCCATTCCTTACATCCCATTGGTGGCTGGGGGAACAAAAAACAACGAGCAAAGCCATTGAAATCTGCAAGGAATTATTCATCCTTTGCTGCTATTTCAACAAGCTGTGAAGTGAATATGGTCTGTGACAAAAGCTCTGCCAAAACAAATCATATATTGATGCACATCCTGGGCATTAGGAACAATTTATTTACTGTGAGGGTGCTGGAACAAGCTTCCTAGAGGTGACTGATAGTCTGTACCTAAGTTCAAGAAGCAGTCAGACAACGCCCTCAATAACATGCTTTAACTTTTGAAAAGCCCTGAAGTGGTCAGGCAGTTGGACTCATCTCTGAAAACTTCTTGCAACTGAACTATTCTAAATCTAAATCCATGTGTGGAATATCTAAGAACCTGCTCAGAGAAGGCTGGACTCTAACATATGGCATGAAAGACAAAGATTATTTATAGTTGACTCTTTAGAATTTTTACTCCCAGCTTCTCAGATAGGTTGGTATTAAGAAAAACTGAACAAGGTGACAGTGCTTACCTTTGTGACCTACTCTAGGCAATCTTTCAAAATGATGATGATGATGAAGAGTGAACAAGTGGTAGTATCAAGTAGTAAAGTGTGTAGTAAAGTGTACAACAAGTAGTAGAAGTGTGGTAAATTCCAAGGTTTCAAAAGAAGCGTAGATAGAAGATGATAAATCCTTCAAATTTGTTTTACCTTGTATCAGTGCCAAATTATAATGTCATATCTGGTCTTTAATTATCCTTTAATTGGAATGATGGTGGAATGGTCTTCATCTCATTACTCATACACCACAGGAGACCCAGACTCTTCTTGCTTATCAGACAAGATTCTGTGAGGGCTTTACACTCCAAGAGACTTTTTCAGTCTTTCCTTTTTAACAGACTTTACTAACTCTTGAAAAATATAATAAGCTAAATTTAGTTCTTATTATTAATAACAACTTGTTCAAAGGACAGCACATTGGAAGAATAATAAATATGTTCTCAACCATTTGATCGGTGAAACCTAGTAACTGTCTCGGAAACATTTTAAATGTACTCTAAGACTGTCTTTGTGGTGTTTTATGTCTGTCTGATGACTCAATTATATTTATCAATAAAACATGAAGAAAACTTCATTTTAATTTCTCTCGATATTATTATAAATAAATTTTATTAGTAGCAACTGCCTTTCTGTTTCATCATGAAACTCTAGATGATGTTTCATTCATCTTACTGATTAGTGCTGCTAACGAAGCTGACCTGTGTATGAAGTAATTCATTTAAAAGAAGAGTGGATCTTTGCAAATCACTTTACAGAAACATACCTAGAAACATTCTTTAGTGTTTGTTTGTTCTTTAAGAAATATAAACACAGATTTTTGTAGGAGAATGGATGTGTCAGGTCAGTGTTATAAATCTGCACTGAAGACAGAAATTGATGGTGTGGGCAGCAGGGTTCCATAGCTGAAGGAGTGCTGCTGGAGATCTAAAGCTTAGAGTTTTCTTAGAAGATTAAATGTAGAGATTTTATCATCCTTCTCACATAACCTACTGGGATTCCTACCCTCATCAAGCAACATATGCATGAAAGATTTATTGAAATAGAGGAAAATGAAAGAGTGAGGAAGAGTATGGTAGTTATCAAGATAATTAGCAGTACTGCTGAGAAGCAAGGGTTTATTCTAATTAAACATTGACTTGCAAGAATTTCATCATTTATGAAGACTATAACATTGAGAAATATTAGCTATGTGAAATACTAGGACAGACACAGAATTTCCTGTTCCTAAAATTTTCAAATCCTTGTAAATAAGTTAATTCAGGAATGAAGTTCAGTTCTATGTGTTTCTCACACAGTTTTAGTGGAAACATTTAAATGGATTTTTGCAAACCAGATGATGTCATATAACATAATCACTACCACAAGGGGAAGTTCAGAGCCACATGTGAAACAAAGAGCATAAGAGACTTTAAATTTATACTGTTAACATATCAGAAAATTAACATATCCTGCCATCCATCTTCAAATCATACCAGATCTGTATCCATAAATGGCATTAGGATAGTAGGTGTTTGATTTTTTGACATGAAAATGCCTATTAGTGCTCCCCTAGAACTATTTTTGGAACACCAAAAAATTCAAGTGTTTTTAAAAAGATGAACCCTAAAAGCTTCAAAAAAAATAAAACTGAGAAAACACATGGTAGCAGAAAAATTATAGAAGTCATTAAGTATGGTGTATTCATCATCGCTACACATATGGTTAAAGATGGAAGGGTAAGAATTTCCCAGAGAAATTATACTGGCTTTTAAAGAAAGTTCAGATGTGGATTTTTGGTTCTTAGGAACCTAAAAATTATTTCTCCCCCAAAATTTCCCCCACATAATTAAAGGTAATTCTCATATTATTCAGTGATATCAGTGCAAGTTCTAACACTTTACAAAGCAGTTCAGGAATGCTCTTAAACTGACAGGATATTCATACATACTGAAGAGAAAAACCGTTGTCAAATCAGTTTCAATATATGTTTGCCACAAAGTTGAGTTTATCACATGGGCTATGCATGTCACAAAGTGAAGCTTACAGATTTTTAAATCAATAACCTAAAAAAAATATTCAGATACGTTATTCATAAATAACAGTTTAGCATTTACTATCTTTTTCAAAGTTCTAAATTCAGTTTATGAACTCACAGCTCTCATCATGAGCTTTAAAAAGACAAATGCCATGTCCTGTGTTTCTGCCACAAAAGACGCTTGCATTGCTACAGGCTTGGAGCAGAGTGGCTAGAATGCTGTGTGGAAGACAAGGATTTGGAGATGTTAGTTGACAGTCAGCTGAACATGAGCCAGCAGTGTGTCCAGATGACCAAGAAGGCCAATGGCATCCTGGTTTGTATAGCAATAGTGCAGCCAGTAGGAGTAGGGATGTGATCATCCCCCTCTAATCAGCACTGGTGAAACCACACCTTCAGTTCTGTCTTCAGTTTTGGGCTCCTCAGTACAAGAAAGATGTCGAGGTCCTGGAGCATGTCCAAAGAAGGACAACAAACCTGGTGAAGGTTCTGGAGCACAAGTCTTGTGAGGAGCAGCAGAGGAAACTGAGATTGTCTGTCCTGAAGAAGAGGCTCAGGGGAGACATCTCTACAAGTACCCGAAAGGAGATTGCAGGTAGATGGGGGTCAGCCTATTTTCCTAGGTAACAGTGACAGAACTAGAGAGAATGGCCTCAACTTGAACCAGGGGAGGTTCAAGCTGAATGTTAGGAAGAATTTCTTCTCAGAAAGAGTGGTGAGGAATTAGACCAGAGTGCCCAGGAAAGTGGTGGCGTCACCATTCCTTGAGGTTTTCAGGAAAAGGGTAGATGTGGCACTGAGGGATATGGTTTAGAGCAGTTACACAAACATGGGTTGATGGTTGGACTAGATGATCTTAGTGGCCTTTCCATCCATAATGACTCCATGATTCTATGAAACACCACAGAAGTTGAAAGATACGTACTTTACAACAGGTAGAAATCATAACTCAAAACTGCTGTATTTTCAAATGTTGTCTTGGAATAGAGTTAATTTTCTTCAGAGTATTTCACATCATGCTATGTTTTAGATTTGTCATTAAAAGAGCACTGATAACAAATGTTTTAGTTGTTGCTGAGTAAGGCTTACATACAGCAAAGGACTTTTCAGCTCGTACTATCCTGCTAAAAAAGACGGTGAAGGAGTACAAGGGGACACAAATAGGACTGCATTCCACTCCCACATCCCGATGATTGATAGAAATGTTGAACAGGACTGGAGCTAGAATTAAGCCTTGGGGAATAAAACTAGTGACCAGCTGCTAGCCAGACGTAGCCTCATACACTAGGCCCTTTGAGCTCTACCATCAAGGCAGTTTATCATCAATGTATCAAGAACCCATTTATCTCACAGTTGGACAATTTGTCCATAAAGTTGCTGTGACAGAAGGTATCAAAGGATCTAATGAAATATGGAAAGATTATGTGTACCCACAGCAAATTTGAAAATGACACTAAGCTGTGTGGTGTGGTCAACACACCCGAGGGACAGGATGCAATTCAGAGGGACCTAGACAGACTCAAGAAGTGAGCCCAGGAGAAACTCACAAGGTTCAACAAATCTAATGCAAAGTCTTGCACCTGGGTTGTGGTAATCCCCACTATCAATACAAGCTAGGGTATGTAAGGATGGAGCACAGCCCTGCTGAAAAGGACTTAAGGGTACTGTTGAATGCTGAACTGGACATGAGACATTAATACACCCTCACGGTACAGAAAGTCAACTATATCGCAAACTACATCAAAAGAAGTGTGGCTAGCAGGTCAAGGAAGGTGATTCTGGCCCTCTACTCTGCGCTGCTGAGGCCTCACAGAATCACAGAATTGTATGGGGTGGATGGGANGGTTACCATTGGCCTTCTTGGCCACCACGGCACACTGCTGGCTCATGACCAGCCTGGCATCCACCAGGACACCCCGGTCCCTCTCCTCAGAGCTCCTCTCCCGCAGGTCGTCCCTCAACCAGTACTGGTGCATGCACTTATTCCTCCCTAGGTGCAAGACTCTACACTTGCTATTGTTAAACCTCATCTGGTTTATTTCTGCCCAACTCTCCAGCCTGTCCAGGTCTTGTTGAATGGCAGCACAGCCTTCCAGTGTGTCAGCTATTCCACCCAGCTTCTCAACTGGAGTACTGCATCCAGATATGGAGTTCTCAGTACAGAAGAGACATAGACCTGTTGGAGACACAAAAACTGATCCAAGGGATGCAGCACCTCACCTTTGCAGACAGGATGAGAGATCTGGGGCTGTTCTGCCTGGAAAAGAGAAAGAAAGCTCCAGAGAGACCTGATAGAAGCCTTTCAGTATCTAAAGGGAGGCTATAAGAAGGAAGGGGACAGGCTCTTTAGTGGGGTCTGTTGGGACAGGACAAGGGGAAATGGTTTCAAAGAGGAGAGATTTAGATTTGGCATAAGGAAGATTTTTTTTTGTTTGTGTTTGTTTTTGTTTTTTGTTTGTTTTTTTCCACATTAAGGGTGGTGAGGAACTGAAATAAGTTACCCAGAGAGGTGGTGCATGCCCTGTCCCTGAAGACATTTAAGGTCAGGCTGGACAGGACTCTGAGCAACCTGATCTGACTGAAGCGGTCCCTGTTAATTGCAGGGGAATTGGTCTGGATGGAAAAACCTTTTTATAGCTACGAATGGCTTCCAGTATTTTAGTCTGTTCTCACTTGACTGTTGTCTGCCATACTTGCACTGTCCATACAGAAGCCAAGTTCCTACTTTGATAAGCAAAAGTTTTTTGAAGTCTATAATATTAGCAAAGTTTGTATCCAATAAGAGGAGAAAAGGTCATTCAAATTATTTTGGTGTTCTAAATACATTGTTAACTGCCTTTCTTTTAGTATAAGAAAAGTACACACCAAAGCTTCTATGTCTAACTCACCAACATAAATTGACACTGTAAAAGAGCATTAGGTACTATTACAGCTTACGAATTTTGTAAACATACCAGTAAACAAGACTAGAAGAGTTCACTTATTAAAAGATGATATTAACATTTTGAACATGAAAAGTAACTTCCTTAAAAAAGGTAAATAAAAAGTGTCAACTTTTGTAGGAGTTTGTAATAGACATTCCTCTATGTGAAGTACAGAAAAATATGGAATTCCCAAGGTACAGAAGACACAGTGTGGCCCTTAGCAACAGAAAAGATAAAGCACCCTTTCCAGCAGATTTATATTTTATTTATCAGTTATAGGAATGTCTTCTGTCAGTAGTGCTGTAGCCACAGACAACATGTTAGCATCTATGATTGCCCTAGCACTGCAGTAACTTTATTTCTTCGATAGCCCAATAAGAGGAAAGAGGCCAAGAACAGATTACCACATAAATGCTACACATAAATTATATTGTATTTTCCTTCTACAGTTTCTTTCTCATCCTGACATAAACATTTAGCATTTGCTAATTGGTTCTCAGAAATGCAACCTTTAAATGAAAAAAAATTCTTATATCCTCCCAAAAACACTAAAATTAAACTGTAGGCGACTGGAGAAAGGAGAAGCATTAAGTCATTATTAAGTTAAGTGTATCTAAAAGAAACAGATCTGAAGAAGACATTTTATTTATTAGGTGAGCCATCCTGTCACTTCCATGTGAATACTCCTTATAATTTCTGCCTCTCCCTTTAACTCTCCCACAATTCCTAATAGATTTACTTTAGAATAGGTACGAAGCAAGGATACTTCCAGAAAGGAAAGATTCTAAACATATTCCATGGTTTGTGTAACTTGCATGAAGGAGAAATCTACATGCAAAGCACGCTTCCTGTTGCTGAGGCATCAGAGCAAAATGCACCCAGCTGCAGAAAGGAGACAAAGAGGCTGCAGCCTCCTTCCTTACCAAAACAATGTTTCATTTCCTGTTAAAAAGTTCTGCTGAACCAAGACTGCACCCTATAACTGTCTTCCAAAGATTAATTCATCAATAGCTCCAACAGTCACTTTAAATATTGAACCAACTTTGTCTCTTGTATCTTAAACAGTTATTAGGCGAAGAATGTATACCTAAAAAATATTCCCCAAAAATGACACAAAAAGCATCATACAATGTTTCTAAACTTCCTAAATGCACTGTAGAAGACACGGATTTTCCCCATAAGTCTTTGGATTTCCTTATAAATGTATCAGGATTGCATAAATTAACTTTGCCATGTATATAATATATATAATAAACCAGTAACATTGCCTATTATGAGGATTGTTGACTCTTACTTTAAGATTCTGTTTTATAGTCATGCTGTGCACACAAGGTTAACACTTGCCAGACATTGTAAGCATTTTTCTTTCTTTTTTTTTTTTTTTTTTGCACCTGTATGTAAATAATCAATTCCTGAAGAAACAAAAAAGAAAAACACTATTAGAGAATGACAACTTGCCCTGTGATTATGAGGAAAAAATTGTTTGCTTAAAGAAATAGGTTAGGGGAAGGAAAGAGAGGGATACTAGCTATGACAAAGATGAGAATGTTCTGACAGTGAAAGAGTGAGCTGTCTAAGACTAACAAGAAAATACAAAAAAGGGAAGTACTGCAAGAATGATGGTAAATGTAAGAAAAAACTAAGCAAAGTCAGAGAATATAGCTGAGGCTCATTACTTAGTACAGTAACAATGATTTCTGGAAATGCATGGAAAGAACAAGACAATCTGCAAAAGAAGAAAATACCTACAGGTTAAAAAAAAAAAAAAGAAACAAGGTGAGAAGGCTATTAGAAACTGAGAAATTTAGAGTATGAGGGCAAACAATCGAACTTATAGGGAATGTAACAATGACTGTTTATTCATTATTTACATCACTTCACTGGAGGAATGAAACATGACCAGTATTTGTGACAAGTTTGAGAGACTAGTGATGGGAAAGACTACTATTAATCCTTTTTCAGATGACAGAATTTCAGTCTTCTTTTTAAATTTTGAGAAAGCAATGTATTACAAAACTAATGTGAAGTTTAAGGTACTCAACCCAACCTTTCTGTTTTGATGAAAAATGACTTGTCCACATTTAGCCCAATTTCTATTTCTATTTTTTTACAATGTTCATAGTATTTCTCCTAAACTGAAAGCTCTAAGACATTGTATGCAAAGCAGAAAAGCAAGTGAGCTACAGGCACAATACAAATAAAGTAAGTGAAGTGTTACATGATGTTCCTAAAAGAATCAATGTGCTTCAAATACTCTCATTCACAGAGGAATAAATATTGTCCAAATGAAAATTCTGCTAAAATATTTTCTAAATGAAACAAATTTTGGGAACTAAACTGACCTCTTAGAAACAACTGAAGACTGGCTTTTTAAACCAAGCTACATAAATCACTAGACTATTCCATTAAAATAAAATGATGTGAAGAGAAGATAAAAATGATAGAAGTATCTCTAATATATTTCTTATGTTAATACAATAAGGCCTTGGAATCCATATGCACACCATATAGTTTGCTTCTACTCTGCTCATCTTTCTGTGGTGTTCCTAAAGAAATTCATCTTGGAATTATACAAATCAATCACTTCTTCTGATTGAATGGTTCACTCCTGTTTCAGTGTCCATAAGAAAAGTCTGTCTTTCCCTTCAGAATATGTCCTGAGAAGCAGACAGTGAAGAGCTCTGGTGAAACAGTTTCTTAGTTCATAATTTCACAACTGGTAAAAAATAATAAAATATGATTTTAAAAAATTATGTTCTTCTTCTAGTACACTGTCTCATATCCTTCAGCTTTGACTGTAATAGAAATGATGTATACTATTCTTGAGCACCTACATAAGATATTCTAAAAAAATGTACTTCTGGCAGATGATGCAGAGACTCATTTAAGTATGGAACAGATATGTCCAGACAATCAATGAAGCAATATATCAAGTTGATTCCCAATACTACTTGGAAGTAAGTACTTCCAAAGAACTCAATTTCTTTATGGCCAGTATTTTGAATAAGTAAATCTTTAGTTTTAATACTTCAAATTCTGTATATTGTAATTTATTATTGGATTGTACTCTGAAGTACTGAGTTGAGGCTATCAGAAAGCTAATTCCCACTCTGGAACAGATTTCTAGAAAAGTTATGGAAGACTCATGTTTGTGTTCTGTGTATATCACTGAAGCATAACGTAAAAGATTGAAAGGTTGCTCCTGAAAAGATTTTGGAATTAGAACATAGAGTGCAGTGTTTTCATAAGACTGTAACTCAAGGGGAGACCCCCAGAAGAATGCTTTTTCACTTTAACTATAACAAAATATTCTAGAGAGACAGGTTCTGAGAATTATGGGGTGAAAACTACCCTGGTCTTTAAATTCTTAGCATGATGGATTTCGGGGAAGCTCAACAGCATGAGAAATATTAGAAGTTGGCACACACTGCTTAAGTAGTTTAGCATACATAACGGTGCCTCTGCAAAGCACATAAAGTGCTGCCAAGTTCTATAGTAGCATTAAATGAGAGATCTTTGATTATTGATATCCTTCATGAAAGGATAAAAGGTGGATTAAATATTTGTGTAAGAATAACTGCATTAAAAAAATGTTCTTAAAATATTTTTTTTTAAAACTCTGAAAGCAGACAGCAAGTAAAATAGAATACATATATCTGTAAATATTGTGATTCTGTTAATAAGAACATATATCAGAGAACACGTTCTTCATGATCCAACGCTATTCTAATTCATAGATTCACAGATTCACA
>VXAB01004329.1:97918-108944 GCA_013399175.1 Odontophorus gujanensis | reverse complement strand
CTTTCTTTCTTTCTCTCCCTTTCTTTTAGAGGAATGTATTAAACTTTAGCTTCACTTTGGATCCAGATCAATATTTCAACTACATTCATATCTTTGATATATAGCATTTGGCTGGCAGAGACTATAAGAAGCGATATATTATTTTCCTCTAAAGAAGAATGGGAATCTGATCTGGAGATTACCCACTAAGCAATTGTGAGGATTTATTTCAATTCCCCTAAGAACCAGTTGGTACATAATTTGTTGTGTAGGATTTATTACAGTCTCAAGAGATTTCATTGAATGTGTACAAACATTTCCTTGATGTTCCCAAGATGTGTGATTGTGAATGGATTTTCTTGTTAATGTGATAGAGAGTTCTCCCACTACTTCTTGGGACATTTTCAGTCTTGGCATTACTTGTCTCCATTAGTTCTTCCAAAGTATGATCAATATACTGTATCACTTAGCATTGATTACACTGCCATACATTGATTTATCTTTATTAAAAATGTAACCAAAGTCATCAGTAGTATTACTTGTGGTCACACATCTTTAAACTAGTCTTACTGAAAGGATGAAGTCAAAATATTGTATTCTTAGATCACATTATATCTTCAAAAAACTTATTACTGTATTCTTGGTCACAGTACGGTTCTTTAACACTCCTCGTAGACATTAAACTCTTCCTATTAGTGCAGTATGTGCATTTCTGTAGTTTTATTGAGAAATTATTTCAAAAGCATTTTGATTTTTCTCGAAGAACATATTTCTGATCAACTACTATAGCATAACTACAACTCTACATATGTTCAAGACATTCAGAAATACTTTTTGTCCATCAGAAAAAGATTCTTTATGGTCAGACAATGGAACAGGCTCCCCAGAGCAGTGAGCTTGGTCCCAAGATGCCAGAGTTCAAGAAGCATCTGGACAATGCTCTCAGCTATATGGACTGATTTTGAGTGGTGCTGAGTGGAGACAAGGTTTGGACTTGAAGATTTTTGTGGATCCCTTCCAATCAGGGATATTCTATGATTTTATGATTCTATAAAATCACCATTAAAAACTCCTTATGAATATGCAAGGAAGCCTGACTACATGCATTTAACAGTACACCCTCTTTCATTGACATTTCTGCTGTTCTCACTCGTTCTAAACCTGATTCAATGCCTTAAAGTTATTCGTATTCTTATTTTCTGAACAATAAAAATGAAAAAGATAATTCCATATTTTTTCTGTTTCAATACGCTTCCCACAGTATTTCTTTGGCGACCAGTGGTCTCATATGAGTGACAGAGTTAACTGAAATGACAAAATTGGTTCTATAGTATATAAAAAAACCTTGAGTATCAAAATAATTAGCCTATCAACAGCCTCAGTTTATCTGTTTTTCAGAGATGATAAAGAAGTCGCCAAGCTTATTTTTGACTAGTAATGCTGGAATGAGCTAATCCCATTACAGGAAATAGTCTTGGGGTGCTAAGAATAAGAAATACAAGCAAGAGATGAAAAAATAACATGACATAGTTGGAGTTGATCTGCTTTCCTCAGCAGATTAGAAAGCTGATATAGAAACCTACCTGAAGAAAAGCATTCCTATGACAATTGCAGTGACTCTATAAAGATATTCATATTGTTCATATGCATCAGGACAACAGGAAATGCTGATTAATTTTTCTACAAAAATATTTTTCTCTGTGTAATTGCAATGGCAACTGTTAATAAAATAAAGCAATTCATCCCCATCATCATAGCCCAGACTAAATGGCCCTAAAATCACTGAAACAGCATTTCCATGATTAGGTTGATGGGTATTTACAGTCCTTAATGAAACATTATATAGTCATTTGTGCAAAGCATGAACATATTGCGTACTCATACTGTCACAAAGCCAAGTTAAAATTATCCTGAGTATAGATAGCATCTCATTGCCATGCCATACTATACTAAAACAAAAAAATCTCATAGTTTACATGCTTTTTCCTAATCTTTCCTCAACTGTAAAACTGTATGCAGTATTTTTTAATATATTTATAATCAGCCACCCATATTCTCACTATTATTATGCTACCTTTTATGTCAGTGTTTCACTGACATAAAAATCTGCATCTATTTTAAACCAACACAGCTTTATTTACTTCAATACCTCTTTATGCCACGTGATCACATTGCTGGAACTAGTAGCTGCCCAACAGGAAACCTTGAACCACCTCTGCTATGTGATGCACTTGGGCCAGTCCTATATGAAACTCAGAGGCTGCACTTACAGAGTTCTTAGCACACAGTCAGAACCAGTGTCTTCATGCCAAATTTCATATAGTTTGAAGTCAGTTGTCTTTTAAACAGCATTGAAGCTTATCCTTCATGCTTTCTTTGCAAAAGCTGCAGTCTCCTTTTGGGAAACTGCAGATCAGTAGACTGTGCATGTTTATGTATAATTATATAGTTAGAGATAATAGCAGTGGTATGAAAATAAAATAAAGATCAGGATTCTATAACAACTTGTTTTCAGTATGATAAACTACTGCAATGCCCTGATTTTCTGTATTCGAAGGTAGTAACTATCTACCAGTTTGGACTGATCATGTGAGTTTATCACTGTGATTCCTGGCTTTCCAGTTTTCCAAATAGTATATTTTTCACCTTCTAGTTACTGCATGATTATTGCAATGTTACTAATTTATTTGAGACTGAGACCTTATTTTCTTTACTAACTGGAGTGCTCCTTCTATTTTTTGCTGAGTATGTAATTGTAACTTTTTCTGCATTGACATAACTTTGGCCTGTGCATACAAAAACCCTTAGCTTTAGGGAAAATGAAATTTGCCTGTTGTGTTTTTCTTTTTATTAAACAGCAGAACATTGCTCTTGTTCTTTTTCCTTTTTTTTTCTTCTTTGATTTTTTTTCCTTGCACCCTTGGTTTACTACTTTCTCTCCATCTGCAGTGCAGTAACTGATCTAGTCCTGTCATAAAGTATCTTGATCCTTCCATTGGTTGCTGAAATTCAAAAGTAGGATTCAGACTTATGTAAATATACCCAGATGTATGAATCAGCCATGGAACTAGCTGTCAAAGTTGTTGTAATCAAAGGAGTTACAGCTGTCAGTGAAGGTAGTGTTCCAGCTCACTTTGTTTGATTTATTGAGGTGAATCTATACCCAGCAGTCTGCAATACCCAAAACATGTTACACATTTTCCTGTGTCTGAGCTTGAATGTTACCACTTAACTCTTGACCTTAACTCTCAAGCTCAAACTTTCAGAACTTACACCAGTGGTAGAAGGCCCTAATTCTGTGTGTGATAACAGCTAAGATGTAATCTGCACCTACAGTTGTACAGAAGATGGCCAACTGACAGCACGTATCTCTCCTTTTGAATTCTGTACGAATTGCTCAGCGTAGTAAGGCCATTACTACTTAAATTTTCAAAACCTATCTCACTTTGAGAGTCTTTATATGTATAGATGCTGTCTGTAAATCTAATACATAAAAAGGTTTATAATTTTTTGAATGTTTTGCCACTGCCTCACATCCTCAGAATAAAATATTTTTCCTGAAAGCTTTTGACATGTTACCGCTGATAAATGTTTCTCTAAGAAGATTCTTGTCATGCTTTCAGTTGGTTCATCTATCACAGATATTCTAAAAGCCATCATAATGTATTACGTGAAACTAGAAATGCTAGGGAAAAATCTATTGAAATCTTTTGGACGGTTTGAACCAAACTCAGCACATATGTATCTGTGTAAGAGAAATGACATAATTTGTTAGTTCAGGAGAGACTATCAACAAATTTTAAATTCTATCTGAATTACTTGGATATATGTAACTGGAAAATCCTGATATGAATTCTTAGCTACTGTATATCAATTTTATTGTACTGAGTTAATGGTCCGCTTTTTACAGATCAAACCAGGAACTGAGAAGTGAACGAAGGTTATTTGGTGATTATATTCAAAAGAGTTTATGCATCCAATATTTTGCATATGAGTTGCAGAATTCTCAATAACTTAATTCCCACATTGACTACAGTTTAACAAAACTAACATTGCTTCAAGAAAAGAACAACAGTCAGCAACATACTCACTGTTGTTATTTTATAAATATCTAAAAAAACTCCATCCAGGAAACAAATTAAAACAACACATCACATATGTGGTGAGGCATCCATCTGAGATTTCATAAATAATCCTAAATAAAAGCTATGCCAGATCTTTAGTATTTTTAGCATACCAGGACAAATTAAACTCACTCTTCCTCTATACTGAGTGCTTGAGTGGAGCACTTTAAGACTTGAACTGTTTATTTAATGGTCTGTGAGATCTTTCCCATTTGCTCTTAACAGAAAAAAAAAATACAAAAAAAAAAGATGAAGAAAAGAATTCTAGATGTTAAAAAAACAGGTACTTAACTTTCTGACAGTGCTGAAAATTATGGAATTGTCAGTACAATAGTCTATCCTTAGGAAAATGCAAAGGTGGAACTTGCTAATATTTCAGTAGAGGATGTGCCACAGGAATAAAATGGCTTCTTCTCACTAAGAAATAATACCTTGGCATCACTATTTGTCTTGTGGGCATACTAGAAGGCAAATAGAATTTCTGGGAACTGAAGTGTAACTTCCACATGAGTCATGACAACATACCTCCTACTGATTCTGAAGAAGGACTGCAGAAGAGGGGAAAGTAAAAATTGGAGAGCAAAGTTCACAAGGAACCATCAGGACTACCCAGCATATCCTTGGTGGAGTTGCTAAGCCCAGTATTGTAGGATTTATGCAACAACCTGAAATTACTAAGATAAATGCATGTTTAGAAAGGCTGAAGCAATTCTTTTGCCACTTGTCAATGTTCCAGTGAAGATTCGAAAGCTGTCTCACTAGTAGCACTTAATTTTTCCCCAACCATGTATAAAATTCTGTACAAATGAAAGGCAGTATGAACTGTATGCCCAGCTTAAATGAATGAGAGCTTCATTATGCTTTCCAGTTTCATATTCTTCCAATAAATTTCACTGTTGCTACATTTTTCTTCTCAGCAGTAGCCTCAGCTTCCTTTATGACCTTGACCTGGTCCCAAAATGGTATAAGTAACTCTTCACTCTTTCTCACTACTCAGCATATAGAAGTTATACAAGTTGATGGATACCACTGCTGTATTTCCATGTTCCCAGTTTATGTTTTTCTTGCCTCTGAGCATTGCTCCCTGGCATTTTTGCTGTGTAGCAACCACTGAGTTGCTCATAGTCAATCCTACTTCACAAATTGGTTGCTTAGAAAGGTGGCCTGCACATATAGTGGAAAGTTACTACATGGGACAAGCTTCCGATGGGGCACACAGATGTCGTTAAGGATTGCTTTAGGTTCTACTTGTAAATATCTGCAAAAGGGAATGGGCCGCTTTTCCCTGAAAATACTGTACAGTAAAGGAGTTTATAAACAGCTACTCTTGAATATCTTTTCGTTGAATATTCTGGTAAAATAGTAGACTAAACATTTTGTTAGTACTGTACTATAAGCTTTGTTCTCTAAATTAAATTTTAACCATTGTCTTAGTTTCAGCTGGGGCAGAGTTGTTTTATTTGGAGTGCCTGATCTGATATGTTTTGGTTCTAGGAGAAAGTCAGTGTTGATAATGCACTGATGTTCATATCCGCTGCTAAGTAGTGTTGAACAGAGCCAAGGCCATTTTCAGTGAAGGGCCCAAGGAGCTGGGAGGTAACAGAATTAGGACAGCTGACTTAAACTGGCCAAAGGGATATTCCATACTATATGACATTACATGGAAGGAGTTTTGAAGGGAGTGGGAATTTGTCTGCTCTCTCTTCTGCTGCTCAGAGCATGGTTGGGTGTTGGCAAGGAATTGCTTGTTATATATGTTTTATATATATATATATGATAATATAGAATAAAAAAAATGTAATAATTATTATCCTTTTCCCTTTCTTTACCTTAGTAAATAGTTTTATCTCAACCTATTACTTCTACCTTTTCTTTTTTCAGTTTTCTCCCCCATCCCTCTGGGAATGGGTGCAGAAAGCAAATGACTTCATGGTGCTGAGCCACCTGCAAGGCTGAACCGTTACAGTCATCTATTTTCTAGTCCATATTTCCTTGAAAAGGTATAAAAATAGATATTTTCTCATGCTGTGTAAGGCCTGGAAGTTTTCCCAAAATTTTCTGGATCTTAGAGGATATGTAAGGGATAGTATATAAAAAGTTGAATGATTCTTATCAGGTACTTACCAGCTTTCTGATCAGGTAGCAAGTATCTATCTATCTATCTATCTATCTATCTATCTATCTATCTATCTATCTATCTATTTCATAATTCTTTTAAAACATATTTTGAGATGGGATTGTTTTGAGGTGTGAATATTACAAAACAGGAGGTGAGAATTCCAAGCAGGTCTGAACAACTGTCACATTGGGATCAAATACCAAGTGTGATTTACTCTGAGACTGAAAATATTCAATTTTTTTATTTTTTTTTATTTTTTTGCTACATCAAGGGTTCAGGATGCTACAGAGTTGCTTCCAGGATCAGGATCCCATGTAGCTTGGAGCATGTTCCACAATGCTTGGCTCCTGCTGTCAGGCTGTGTTGGAGGCTTCTGCAAGATGATAATGGATGATTGTGTGACTGCAGGGCCCCACTCAGTGACAGTATGTGGAAGAGCAATGATACACTCTGCTGAGAATCACCATGGGAATACTGTAGTAGGACCACTGTTGCAACTAAACTGTGGACTTATTTAAAAACCTGTGCTTTGAGACATTCATATTCACTTTTACAGATATGATATCTTTCCCAATGATTTACAGAAATGTCTTGTCTGGTATCTATTTGCAGTCCATTGCAGAAAATGACACACCAGTCACTTACTTTGCACTCTGGTTTCAGGTAGGGTTATATTCTGGCCAGTGGCGAGATTACATCAGGGCCAGTAGTCAGCACAGATGGTTAGCACAGATAGACAAAAGAGGAAGCAAAGAGATATTTTAAATAAAATAAAACTTTAATTGCAATACTTACAGAGCTTTATGAGACATAAAATAATACTTGGAGAAAACAAAGATACTTTAAATAAAATTTGACCCTAATGCCATGATGCATATTTCTCATGAGTCAAATCCTGCATAAATCAGAAATATTTGTGCAAATTTTATACTGTACACAACCAAGATTTGAACTGGCAGTGAGATGGACAGATTAGACTCATATGCCTTCCATTACTTTAAAACATTAGATCTTTACTGCGTGTTAACCTGACAAATTCAAGAATGTGAAATAGTGACAAATATCACATGGTTTTATTAAGCATCTATTTATTGGACAGGTATTTAGTTCTCTCTCTGTGTCTCTCTCTCTCTTGTCTTGTCACTTTGTAAAATCTTATATTTTGAAGCACGCAAGTACCCAGGTAGTCTACAAATGTTATCTACATAAGCCTTAGTGAAAAGAAAACAGCACAATAAATAAATCAACAAACAACCATCCCTTAGTGCTGTACGTGTGACACGTGTATTCACCATTCTGGAAAGGCAAGTACATGCAACATCCTCCTCCCAGTCTTCAGATAACATCGAAAGGAAAATGAAAAGAAATAAGTGAAAGGATGAAAAATTGAGAGGAAGGACAGGAAAAAAATCTTTAATATTCACTGAATATCTGTGGTTAAGATTTCTACTATTTTTGACAAATCTGGTTAGAGAAAAAAGTTTCTAAATTATGTTACCTATTATTTGTTATAATTCTTGAAAGTGCCTTACATCAGAAGGAACATTACAGATTACAGAAAGAACATTAAAGGTTCTTAGATGTGTTTGATATAATCAGAGCAGAGTTATTTAAAGGTCTCTGTGGACTGCTAACCTATCTAGATAGAATTATATTTTGCAGTCTCAGAAGAACAAAAGTCCATCAAGTACTTTAAAAGCTGGAGATGAAGAACTATACTTCAGTAAGAGCAAGTGTAAACTAAAAATGGTAAAATGTAGGCATTTGGGAAATGTGTCAGTCCTGACAGCTCAAAAATAGAAATAATTATGTAAATCTTGGCTCCAAACCAGAAAGTGTGTAAGAAAGGTTGTTAAGTATGGTCACATATTTCAGTAAATTAATTCAATCTTCTGTCAGAGATTAGAGATCCCTTATGAAGGTGCTAAAAAGATGGATTGCTGAAAGGCAATTTGGGTCAGACCAACATCGCCTGCTCAGTACTGGTAAAGTACTAGACAGAACTCAGTGTCAAACATCTAAGCACATGGGTAGGCAATTACCACTTCTGAAGATCATCAAGAGCAGCAAGGGGTGGCTTTTTCCCCAGACACACTCACAATGAACGAACTACTCATCTTTTTAACAGCTCAAGTTGTGTACAAAAGGAGGCTGGGTGAACAGGAAAAGGGAAATAGAAGGACTAGGGTAGGGATGCCCATTCATTTCCATAACGATTAGCAGGAAGGGATGTAGAATGGCTTTTGTGAGCAGAGCCCAGAACTTCCCTATGTCAGATCAGAGCTGACACTCCAGCTGTTCTAAAGGGACTGGCTGCAGAGTAGAGCTGAGCCATGAGCAATGCTGGGTGTGAGATTTCCGAAAGTGAAAAACTGCTGAACAACATCAGCTGGGAGAGAACAGTGAGAGAATATGAAAGAAACAGCTCTGCAGGCACGAAGCTCAGTGCAGGAGGGCAAGAGGTGCTCCAAGAATGGAGCATATCTCCACTTGCAGCCATGGAGGAACCCACAGTGCAGCAGTGGATGTGGCCTGGAGGAGGCTGTAGCCATGGAGAACCTGCACAGGAATAGGGCCTGGGCTGCAGCTGCAGCCCATGGAGGGGGACCACAGTTGGGCGGAAGAGATGGAGGAGCTGCTGCCTGTGGGGCAGGCCTGTGCTGGGGCAGTGCACTCCTGAAAGATGGGCTCTGTGGAATTTACACCGTGGTGGAATGGGGGAAGAGAGAAGATGGAGTGGCAGATGGAATGACTAGAACCCCCATTTCCCTGCACTGTTCAAAGTGCTGAGGTAGAAGAGGATGGATAGGTAAGAAGGTGTTTTGAGTTTCTTTTTAGTTCTCACTGCTCTAACCTGTTAATTGTCAATAAATTAAACCAATTCTTTCCCAGACTGTTTTGCTCAAGACAGTAATAGCCAAAAAATTTCTCCATTATTATCTCAGTCCATGAGCTTTCTAACCCAATCTCCCCACAAAATTTGTCTAACTCTGTATCAGCAAAACAAACTCTTACATTCATACAACTGCACAAGCCATATTGAACCTATGCATTATGGTGCATTATATTCTTCCAGAATGAAAAAAAGAAACCAACCAAAACCAGACGCTGCAAATACATTGAGGTACGAGGTAGTTTTCAGGCACAGCAGGATACCTCTTAGGAATGGAGCATTTAATCATGGCTTTGTCTTTCTATTACTTCCAGACAAACAGTATTAGTTTGGTTTTCACAGGTCTAATAAGTTGTCATTACATAGCTGGCAAGGTCATATCACTCAGAGCTGCCTGAGGAAGTTTGGTTGAAAAAGCAAACTCTTCCCCTACACTATGAAGGGGAGTTACTTGTAAATTCCTACTGCTCTAGTGTGTTTAAATAACATACAGGAAACAAAAGCCTCCTGGGAAGCTTTAGAAAAATATTTCATAGAATCACACCTCATAGCTAAACTGGTGAAAAGAATAAGTTTAAGAAATGGATACGGTGTGGATGGGCTTTTTTTTAAAAAAAAGACACAAACATTCAACAGCTTAGTTAAACTGAAGATTTAAAGAATAGTGCAAATATCTCACATAAATTAAAATAGAAGTTTTGTGGTTTTCTTGGATTTATTTATTTATTTATTTTAATGCCCTCATTGCTTTTATTCTGCTTGCCTCTCACAGGTTACATCTATCAGGCTTTTTAAGTACTAGCCCCAGACAAACTAAATTGGGCCTCCTGTTGATATAGATTAAAGGTAGAGCAGTATGAATTGCTTTGCCATAATCCTGCTATATGCAGAAACAGAAGCTTGGAGCAGAACAGTTTGTGTTTTTGGACTTGAACAGAAAAAGTAACTTGAAAATTGACCTTGCATTTTAAATTATAAAATTTCTTATTGAGAAATTTGAGAGAACACAGACGGGGTTCATTAAAATAGTATATTTTAATTTAATCATTAGTACTAATAAAGTATTCACTAGTTTANGGAAGTGTATGGAAACTCACTGTAGACTTTGAAGCAAAGGACAGGAAGGAGACTAAAAGCAGGTAAGTGTAAAGAAAAATCCAAATATCCAAACTGATGAAGAACATCAAAGACTGGACTAATAAGAAGTCTTGAAAGGGAAGGAATAATAATAAAATAATAATAATAATAATAATAATAAAAAGAATGTGGTTCTAAAATGGAAAAAGTGTCATAGCTAGCAGTGATTTTAAAGACTGTTTATGGCAAGCAACAAGGTAGTTGGGTGCTAAATTAGAACATGGAGTTTCTTCTGTCCTTTCATAAAAATCAATAAAAGGAAATGACAGAATTCCTCTGAAATACTTCACGTTATTTCTTTTCATCCAGGGCACAGCTTTGCCATTTCTCAGTCACTACATATTGCTTCCTAATGGCATGGCTGCAATGAAGTAAGATTAGAGGAGATTTCCTTCATCATAATTTCAGAGGAGTTTGTTCTGTAGAACTCACAATACAAACTTTATTTTGTGAATCTAAACTGTCCTTCTGAGTCTGTGAAGGAGGAAGGAGATGCATCCCTCATTCTTGAATGTTATTCCTTGTTTTTCTGTTCACCAGTGCTCTCCATGGCATTTATCTTAAACTCAGGCTTTCTGTCTAGATTGTAAAAAATCCTGACCTCTGGAAAAGAAATTTTTAAAATCTTTTTTAACCATTGAAGATTGCTTTGTATGCAATGGCTCTCCTCTGAGAGAAAACCTTAATGGCTCAATCTGCCTCCTCTCGTTTTTCTACCCTTTAATTTTAAGTTCATATGAATTAAGCTTTCTCTAAATATATTTATTCAAGCTG
>VXAB01004329.1:0-97238 GCA_013399175.1 Odontophorus gujanensis | reverse complement strand
ATACAGGAAACAAAAGCCTCCTGGGAAGCTTTAGAAAAATATTTCATAGAATCACACCTCATAGCTAAACTGGTGAAAAGAATAAGTTTAAGAAATGGATACGGTGTGGATGGGCTTTTTTTTAAAAAAAAGACACAAACATTCAACAGCTTAGTTAAACTGAAGATTTAAAGAATAGTGCAAATATCTCACATAAATTAAAATAGAAGTTTTGTGGTTTTCTTGGATTTATTTATTTATTTATTTTAATGCCCTCATTGCTTTTATTCTGCTTGCCTCTCACAGGTTACATCTATCAGGCTTTTTAAGTACTAGCCCCAGACAAACTAAATTGGGCCTCCTGTTGATATAGATTAAAGGTAGAGCAGTATGAATTGCTTTGCCATAATCCTGCTATATGCAGAAACAGAAGCTTGGAGCAGAACAGTTTGTGTTTTTGGACTTGAACAGAAAAAGTAACTTGAAAATTGACCTTGCATTTTAAATTATAAAATTTCTTATTGAGAAATTTGAGAGAACACAGACGGGGTTCATTAAAATAGTATATTTTAATTTAATCATTAGTACTAATAAAGTATTCACTAGTTTATTAATTTGTCACTACATAGGAAAATAGGACAACTGAAGTGTATCTTAAAAATCCTGTAGCTCTGATTTTCTCTTACTGAAAAAGGAGTGCCCAAGAAGAGTAAAGAAGGCTATTATGTAAACATATAGGATGGAAAAGATGGCTACATTGCATTCAATTTTTAGGTCTGATTTTTTCCATCATTTTTGTTTACCTTCTTCCTTCACTTCAATTTACTGTCTTCTCTGCTGGCACTGCTCTACATGGAGATATTTAGGTTTAGATCTTCATGATATAAGACTCATAGAGGTGGAAGTGTATGGAAACTCACTGTAGACTTTGAAGCAAAGGACAGGAAGGAGACTAAAAGCAGGTAAGTGTAAAGAAAAATCCAAATATCCAAACTGATGAAGAACATCAAAGACTGGACTAATAAGAAGTCTTGAAAGGGAAGGAATAATAATAAAATAATAATAATAATAATAAAAAAAAGAATGTGGTTCTAAAATGGAAAAAGTGTCATAGCTAGCAGTGATTTTAAAGACTGTTTATGGCAAGCAACAAGGTAGTTGGGTGCTAAATTAGAACATGGAGTTTCTTCTGTCCTTTCATAAAAATCAATAAAAGGAAATGACAGAATTCCTCTGAAATACTTCACGTTATTTCTTTTCATCCAGGGCACAGCTTTGCCATTTCTCAGTCACTACATATTGCTTCCTAATGGCATGGCTGCAATGAAGTAAGATTAGAGGAGATTTCCTTCATCATAATTTCAGAGGAGTTTGTTCTGTAGAACTCACAATACAAACTTTATTTTGTGAATCTAAACTGTCCTTCTGAGTCTGTGAAGGAGGAAGGAGATGCATCCCTCATTCTTGAATGTTATTCCTTGTTTTTCTGTTCACCAGTGCTCTCCATGGCATTTATCTTAAACTCAGGCTTTCTGTCTAGATTGTAAAAAATCCTGACCTCTGGAAAAGAAATTTTTAAAATCTTTTTTAACCATTGAAGATTGCTTTGTATGCAATGGCTCTCCTCTGAGAGAAAACCTTAATGGCTCAATCTGCCTCCTCTCGTTTTTCTACCCTTAATTTTAAGTTCATATGAATTAAGATGTTTCTAAATATATTTATTCAAGCTGATTTTAACACTGTTGTATTTTGCATAGTCATAGAACCTGAATAAAATAGATGCTGTAAAATTGTGGATGCCACAAGGGAGCCCTTAAGTTCCAGGAAAGCATGGGAAGATGTCAACATCAAGTCTAATGTAGTTCTAGTGCAGCATACATGCATGTAGCTTCAGGCCTGGAATCTGGTCTGGTGATTCAACAAGCTTGTTCTCTGGGAAATTTGTTTGTATTTTTCTGATTTACTGTCTGTCCTCCTTCCCTTTTCCCCAAATGCAAAAGCCCCAAGAAAAGTTTGTTTCATCCAACATAATGTGTACCAGAATAGAATTCCAGAAGAAGCAATACAGGCAGCTTCAAAAATCTGACTAATAGTTGTAGGTCGATTTGTCTTGAAAGTTTTTCAATTCTATTTCATTTCTGAATTATTTAATAGTTTAGATATATTTCAGACTTAATTATGTACATTATGGCATGTTAAGAACAGCTCATTCATCTTTCCATGTCATGTCTTTATTGATTCTTTCTAAACTGAAGTTTGAGTGGCTTATGTCCATTCTTACACATAAATCTTTATCTATCTGATTTTTGTTTTTCAAGTCTGGTTAATTTTAATGCTCATAGGTCATTTTCATGATAAAATAAATACAATTGAACAGTGAATTCCAAGTGAGATTTTATCACCCTTTTCTGCACTGGGAAGACAATAGATTTCTTACTACTTTTTATTCTGTTCCTATTCTATTTATTAGTTTCTCTGTCTTTACAGTACATCTGTCATTCAGCAGAAGTGCTTTCAAATGATTTTCTCCAAAGAGTATTGCTGTGTATTTCTCAGCAGCAAATTTATCTGACATTATGCAAAATTATATCTCTCTATGTAGGATTCCTCTAAACATCTCTGCATCCTTAAGAGTAGGAAACTGGGGAAGAGAGGCAGGAGACCTTAGTGGAAGAGCAAGGAGCTCATGGGTAAGATCAAAGGGAAAAAGAAGGTATATGAGATGTGGAAAAAGGGTCTATATTCCTCAGTTGGGAGGAGTATAGGAGTGTTGTTAAGGGCCTGCAGGGAGGCAACAAGAAAGGCTAAAACTCACCTGGAGCAGAAACTGGCAAAGGAGATAAAGTATAATAAGAAGGGGTTTTTAAAGTATGCTAACAGTAAAAGAAAGACTAGGGATAATGTGTGCCCCTTGCTGAATGAGGCGGGTGTCCTGGTAATGGGGGATGCTGAGAAGATGAAGATGGTGGATACCTTTGCTTTTATCTTCACTTCAAAGACTTCTCCTTGGGATTCCTGGACCCTGCAGAGAAGAGAGAGAGAGTCTGGGAAATTGAGAGCTTCCCTCTGGTTAAGGGGGGATGGTCTGGGACTGACTAGGTGGGACCAATATACACAAATCCTTGGGCCCTGATGGGATGCATTCACATATCCTGAAGGAGCTGGCAGAGGTGACTGCCGAACTGCACTCTATCATCTTTCACAGGTCTTGGAGAACAGGAGAGATGCCTGAAAACTGGAGGATAGCCAATGTCACTCTGGCCTTCAAAAAGGGCAAGAAGAGGGATCCAGGAAACTACAGACAAGTCAACCTCCCCCTGCAAAAGTGATGGAACTGCTTCTTGAGGTCATTTCCAAGCAATTGGAAAAGAAGAAGATCATCAGGAATAGTCAGTGTGGATTCACTAAGGGAAAATCATTCTTGACCAAATTCGTAGCCTTCTATGATGGCATTACCAGTTAAGTAGATGAAGGGAGAGTAGTGGATGTCATCTACCTTGACCTCAGCAAGGCATTTGGCATTGTATTCCATGACATCCTGATAACGAATCTGAGAAAGTGTGGGATAGATAAGTGGACAGCGAGGTGGGTTGAGAATTGGATGACTGACTGAGCTCAGAGGGTGGTGATCAGGGATGCAGAGACTGGTTGGAGATCTGTGATTAGTGGTGTTCCTCAGGGGTAAGTGCTTCTTCTGGTATTGTTCCATATCTTCATCTATGTCCTTGATAATGTCCACCTTCAGCAAGTACACCAATGATACAAAGCTGGGAGGAGTGGCTGGCATGCCAGAAGGCTATATTACCATTCAGTGAGACCTGGACAGGCTGGAGAGTTGGGCAGAGAGGAATCAGATGAGGTTTGATAAAAGCAACTGTAGAGTTTTGCACCTGGGAAGGAATAACCACAAGTATCAGTAAAGTTTGGGACATGACCTGCTGGAGAGGAGCTCTGTAGGGAGGGACCTGAGGGTCCTGGTGGATGACAGGGTGGCCATGAACCAGAAGTATGCCCTGGTGGTCAAGAAGGCCAATGGCATCCTGGGATGCATTAAAAAAAACGTGTCCAGCAGGTCAAGGGAGGTGATCTTCCCCCTGTACTCTGCCCTGGTCAGACCTCATCTAGAGTAATATATCCAGTTCTGGGCTCCCCAGTACAAAAAGTCAGGAATCTCCTGGGAGACTCCACTGTAGGGTGACAAAGATGATAAATGGCCTGAAGCATCTCCCCTGTGAGGAAAGGCTGAGCAACATGGGTCTGTTCACCCTTGAGAAAGAAGACTCAGAGATGATCTTATTAATGTTTATAAGTATTTTAAGTGTAGGAATCAAAGGGACATGGTCAGCCTCTTTTCAGTGGTCTGTAGGGACAGGACTTGGGGAAACAGCCATAAACTTGAGCATAGGAAGTACCACACAATATTGTGTAAGAATTTCTTCATAGTGAGGGTGACAGAACACTGGAACAGGATGTCTGGGGAGGTTGTGGAGTCTCATTCTCTGGAAATATTCAAGACCCATCTGTCTACCTGAGCAGCCTGCTGTAGGGAGCCTGCCTTGGCAAGGGGGTTGGACTAGGTGATCTCTAGAAGTCCCTTCCAACTCCTACAATTCTGTGATTTTGTGATCTCACTGACTTTTCTATATTTTAATGAGATTAAATGCTTTTTGATATTTATGTGATTTTCTTGTGATCTGCCTTAGCCTTTTCATGAATAGCTAGCTAAAACATTATAGTAACACAATAGTAACATATAGTGTGTCACTTCTAAATTTTCAAGCAGACTGGAGTTTATCCAACACTTTTTAGCTTTGCATGGACTTTTAGAACTAATGGAATAAAATGTGCAAAATAAGTGACTTTTTGTGTATATGTGATTAAAGGGGCTGTTGCTTAAATTTTTCCATTATCTTGAGAAATGTGGAATGCTAGATAATAGGAGGTTATTAAGTGCATGGTTGAAGTTATAGAAGTTATTGTGTCTCCTTAACATTATCTTTAAACAAATTTTGAGGATTTGGAGATTCTTAAGTATGAAGAAAGGTCACTTATCATGCCGTAATTTCTATGAGCTGTAATTTCTATTAAAACTGATCAGGTATTTATTTCTTTCTACAGAAAATACTGATTTATTGGTAATAGCTTAGTCTAGGAGATTTCATTTTTCAGTTATTTCTTTTTAATTTGAAAATCAGAATTATGGCATATCTGATGTGCATGTTTTCAAAACATGTACTTAGAAGTTCAAAGCCCTAAACATTCTGACATAATAAGAAATGTTCCCAAGGGTCAGTACACACTGAGAGATGGCTGACTGAAAAGCACTAAAGGCCCTGAGATATCCTGTATTCACCAAGCAAAATGTGAGAGAAATTTGTCCTTGCTGCAAAGAAGACCAACAGCCTCCTGGGTTGCATTAGAAAAAATGTTGTCAGCAGGTTGAGGGAGATGATTCTTCTCTGGTGAGATATATTTGGAGTAGTAGGTTCAGCACTGGGCTCCTCAAAATAAGAGAGACTGAAGAGATTCCAGCAAAAGGCCATGAAGATGATGAGGGGACTGGAACATTTCATGTATGATTCTTCAGACTGGAGGAGAAAGCTCTCAGGGGGAATCATATCAAAGGAGTATGTATAAGTTTCAAAGGTAGTGAAGAAGACAAAACCAGACTGTTCTCATGGTGTCCAGTGGCAGGACAAGCAACAATAGACATAATACAGAAACAAAAGAAATCACAAATAAATGTTAGAATAAAAACTGTTTTAACCCTGAGTCTTCATCCTTCATGCATAACCCAACTGGACATTGCCCTGAACAACCTGCTCTGTCTGGTCCTGCTTGTGGTGAAAGATTGGGCTAGATGAGCTCTTAAGATCCTTTCCAACCTCAGTTATTCTGTAAGTCTGCGAATTCTATTAATTGTCAAGTTACTTTTCAATATGGAACTAACTGTATTTTTTGATAGAAAGTTTTCCACAACATCAGGGTTGGGGAAAAAATTGAAATTTATTATTCATTATTATTTTCCAATTTGTATTCCATTTTTTAATCAGTTTTTGTCATGACACTTTTGACTTGCTGAGGTCCCTTTCAAAATCTCAAAATCTACCATAAACCATGAAGATTATTTTCTTCACAGTTCTCTCTTTTCATTCCATATTACAGCTGAAGTTATTTTTAATAGTTTGTGACTTTCATTGCAATTCTTGTCCTTCCTTGCCTTCAGCATGTTTTCCAGGTACTTTAAATCTGACAAGGACAACAAGCCCTTACTCCTATAGGGGACTTTTAAAGTGCTAACTTCTGGCTGAATTATTTAAAAAATTGTAATCTGTGTTGAAAAATTGAAAACAATTTTATATGCAGCTCTCTTTCCATATTTTATTCCAATAGTTGGCTCTCATTTACAATATTCATCATATTGATGCAAATACTACATGACAATTGGGATTTTCTCAGTAAAAAAAAAAAAGGAACAGTTTAACAAACAATTTTTAACTAAAACAAAAGGTTTAGAAGTTTCATGAGAAATAACTATTTTGAGTTGAGAAGTATCAGAGAAAAGGATCTTCCTAATAACCCTAAGCTTGGTAACAGCCCCAATTTTACACAAGCATATATTTTATTCTGGGGTGGATTTGTGTGTGCTTGTCCAAGATCACTGTCAAATAAACTTCTCACATCATTCAGTACTGAATAAACACAGACACAAAGACATACAAAGGAATGTCAGGATAAGTGAAAACAAGGCACTGGCCATTTAGGAGGAGGTTATGAGGGGGAAGCACTTGGCAATGGAACTGGAACTATTTGCTTTTATGATCTAATAGCTAAGAGCTATAGGAAAGGACAAATTGAAAATCAGCTCTTGAACTAAATACAAAACTGCAGAGCAGTATTTTTATTTATATTTTGGAAGTGGTTTGGGTCTCTAAATATAAGGTTCTAGTGACTATGCTTTCACATTCTTTCCTTACACTAATTAGAAGATAATGTTATGGCAATAGGGCTACCATGGACAATGTCTATATGTATATATATGTGAAGAACAGTGGAGGGAAAACTGATCCCTGGATGGAAAAAATGAACCAACAATTTTGATGCTATCTATAATTTATTTCTTCTGTTGCTACACTAAGATATTTTCCTGGTGAGATGCTGCTGGATGCTTCTGATACTTGAACATAAAATGTGGAATGAGTGTAACATACCAGTATGGATTAATGGAACCCTTCCCATACAAGGTATTGTCAGTAAGCTGCATTTGATTCTTCTGTTTGGATTCAGCACCATGATTGATTGTAACAATTTTACTCGAAATGTGGAATCAAATTTTGTATGGGTAAAGGTGTCACATCAATAGCCTACAACAATAGACTTGGATCTAGTAAACAAATACAAGTCTTCCCTTTACTGCCATCAAGAAAGAAAGTTGTTTAATTTTATAAAGAAAGAAGAAATGAAATAATTAAATCCAGTTCAAAAATGCCATGTTGAAATAAATGGTCTGGAGTTTAAAAGTCATTTACCTGGATTCACTGAGTTCAGATTTCTTTTTAATCACTGATTTCTTGCAGTGGACATAGTTTGGGAACCACTGACAGAAAATATCACCTATTTCCTGGTGATATAATGCTACAGAGGCAGTCACTGGCATGTCCAAGCTGAAGAGCAATTGGTTGCAGAAAACAGAGAGCTTTGTGTAGAGGCTTTGAGACCATTTGTGTGAGTGCTATGTGCTCAGCTGTACTGTGGAAGGCAAATGCCCATGGTCAGGTCGGGGGAGCAGGCAGAACTGGCGCTAGCATTGGGTTATAACAACATTACAGCTGTACTATTGGGACTATTATTCAAAGATTGGAAAAAAAGAAACATATTTTTGTACATAGGGCAACAAAAGCCCGAAGAAGGGCTTCTCCTTTCAGCAGCATGAGTTAACAGAGATTCACATCCATCTGAACAGGATCGTTGCAGATTAAACCAGGGCCCATTGCATTTTCCATAGAATTAGCCTTTTTTCAGCCTCTCTAGTGACTAGAGTAAATTGCTGTGTACCAGGTTTAATGCCACTGTCTGGAGACAGAACATAGTAAGCAATTATTTCGTAATGAAATCCTTCCTACCTAATTTTATGATGACACCTGAATAAAAGTCTGAAGTGAGAAAAAATGAACAATTTCATGCACTGTAGTTATTGCTGCTTGTAAATTCCTGCTGTATCACCTTTGAAGGTTTATACAGTCTCTCCCCTCCCTACATTTTAGGGAGTTAACCTTGCATTCCTCAGAACAGGAGAGAAAATATAAGAGAACGTGAAAATCCTGTCCCTAATTAAATAGAGAAGTTCAAAAATAGACATAGTTGCAATTATGTTCACTGAGACATTCACTGAGAAGCTGCACTAACAGTAATAGACTTAGCTCAAACTGCATATGCAGTTACCACTAATGTACATATTTCCAGTGCTCCAGAACATGAGGCATGGATTAGGCTAATTGGTGATAAGAGAAATTGTAGAAGTCTCCACAGCATGTAGGTGGGTCTCTGGAGTTTTAATGAACCAGCTAGTTAAAACTGGGAAGAATGTGGTTCCTCATACAAGATAAACTACACTCTGGGGAATATGATGTATTATAACTAAAGCCAAAAGTTCCTGTTTTACACAAGTACCATTAACATAATTATTCTCTCATGTATAAGAAACAAAAAAGGGTTTTTTGGTATTATCCTTCATTACAGAAGTTATGCATTCCCTGCACATAACTTGTAAATATCAAGAATCTGTGTTTCCCTGGGACAAGAATACATGAAAATCCATGTAATAAATGTGTTGCAGCATATTTTCAATTCTGCTTTAAAAATTATTTAGAAATCACTAACTAGTTTTTTGCGAGCTGCTGGCTTATGTGCAAAGATGTGTCTGGATCTTCTTTCTTTTGCTGTGACTTTACAATTTGGTGCATACCTATATGCCTGATGCTGCTGGGAGAACGCTGAGTTTGGAGCAATATAAAGAGAAATGACTGGTGGTTTGGGTCAGTGTGGTTCAATCTCAAATTAAAGAGAGAAAAATAAGACAAACATTACTGAACTGTAGAGTACCAGGAATAAAACTTCTGTGAGAAATTTCTCCTTTATTCAAGATCACGGAAGTTCTCCAAAACTCACTTTTACTTTGCAAAAGAAACTGAATAATAAAAACTGTTATTACTTTGAGCAACCTACTCATTATATGAGAATTTCAAAATATATATATGTATATTTTTCACAATGCTCCCTAGATTTTCCTGGTATAAAAGTACAAAATCACAGGTCTTGGTGTTGCTGAAATTGTCACATATGAAGATGTTTTATTTAACTAAATATCACTTTCTGTATTCTAGTGGTAGAATCTGATCTGGTAGAGACTCACGAAGCAAATTTCACAGTTTAGACATCTGGAAGAAGTAAAGCAAAAAAGTGACTATCTGTAGTTTCCTCTGTGGTGAAGTATGAATATGGAAGCCAAAGACTTGAATTCTACTTTAATCCTGTGAGACCTAGGAATTCAAATATGGTCTGTCGGATTACCTCCCATATTGCAAAATGCAGTGGCTCAGGAAGAAATCATTGCTTCCAAGAGACAGAATCAAATGACACAGGTGACTATCATGCTGAAGGATGTCTTTTGTTGTTCTTTTCAAAAATTACAAACCCTGCCCAAACACTAATAAGAAAGTAAATTACTTAAGTTGATGGGAATGATAGTGAGTAGCAAAACTCCTGATCTAATCCCTTTCACTGAAACAAAATAGAAAAATATCACTAACGAGGTGCCAAATTAAGGCAGCAAGTGCCCATACACATTCCAGGCTGCTGATTATCTCTCATCAAGGTGGCTAAGTAATACAGTCGTCATAATGAACTAATGGATTTGCGGGTCCAGTTAACACAGAAGTTCAACTTCAGACAAGTTAAAGTTAATCAAGTACAAAAAGGATTAAATTACTACATTTAAATTCAAATGACAGAGCTGTTAGAACTGCCTTGTATTCCCTTATTTTCTGCTATGGTGTAAGCTGTTGGGAAGAGAATGGCAGTTGAAGTATCCCACTCTTTGGGGACTTCATGCTTCAGTTCCCTACCACCCATGCATATGGAGTCGCTAATGACAGAGCAGCTACCCATCAGGGAATGCAATTCCACGTAGACATTTTCACCAAAATGGATTATTTCAGCCTCGTTGGTCACAGATTCTGTAGTTTTCCAGTGATTCATCTTACTATTAATAATGTCAGAGAATTTTAGGCCCTTGAATTAAATAATGATAAATAGGAGCCACCGAGCGAGCTCGGCAGAGGCAGTGCTGTTTATTTCAGTGTGAAGCTCTGTCAGGCCTGATAAATCGGATCCCTGAAATAGTTTATAAAGTACTGAATTGATGTGGCGGTTGGTGAGGGAGAGAATTAATGTTACGAAATAGGCCTGCAACCTAGATTTGATGAAAGCTGAGGAAAGCCTTTTATATAAATTCTGTGTCTGTGCAGGAAATGACTGCAGCGAGAGGTGAAAGAACTGCGCTGGGAAATAACGTGCTCCTGTCTTCTCTGTGGGCTGCGGGTCAGGGAATGAGGCGCTACACGGATGCTGGTGATGCCAGAGCTCTGCTGTGCCATATTAGAGGTCTGCAGAGTGGAGGGGTGATCATCCGATACTCATTTATTTTATGAAAGACTGAGGAACGTTGCACAGAAGAAAAATGAAAGCCTACCCAGGGATGTAGAAGTGGCTTTCAGGTTCCACATGGCTGTCCTATGCCAGGCTGCTGGGGAGGAGGAGATACTTGATGTTGCCCTGAGTAGTGCAGTCACCACTGCTAATCACACTACCTAGATTAATATTTTTCTCTTCAGATGCTTCACAGAAATCCCTAGGAAAATGTATGCTAAAATAATCCACTGTCTAGTTCATAATTCCAGGAAAGTTATTTCAATTGCAGCAGGTATGTTTACTGATTGTTGCCAGTAACAGGAAGCTGCCCAGTCTGCATTTGTTGGGTGTTAGTTCAGCTTTCAGATACAATATGCTACATACAAAAAATGGTGTTACCATGGTTCTTCCAGATGTCTCAACACACCACTGAACAAATATCTTACCTACATGCTTCAATCGTTGTTAAAGATGTAATATTTTACCCTTATTCTTTAAGAGAAAATTATTTCTGAGGCCTTTCACATGATGATTCTGAGGTTAAAAAATAGAAGTGAAATCCTGTGGGTGGAGTTTTCAGTGCTTTTTCCCCTTGTAAATTTATATGGCTCTGCTACTTCTCGTATCACATTTGTTTGTGAGAACAACAGAAAATGATTTGAAGAGAGAAAATGAGGGAAGTCTTCTCTGATGGTACTTCCTCTACTTCCACACCATAGGATTTCTTTCTGACATCACACCAGATTAAAAAGGCCAAAGAAATTGCTATTACTGCAGTCCACAGACTACAAACCAACTGTTAACAACAGCATAATGCTTTCAAATTGAAGGATGATACTTTTAACAATTCTGTATACACTACTTCCTAGGAGATAGTAAAAGAGGGGAAAATAGTACAGGTTACTCACAGAGGCAAACCTGAAGTCCCACCTCTAGCACTTTTTCATCCTAAGGTTATTCCACGTACAAGGGTTCACCATGCATATTTAACCAAGATATAGCATATTCAAGATCTGAAAACGAAACCAAGAGCTATTCTTATGCAGCTATTCTGATCAAGCTCACAGGAGAATCTGTGTGATAGGAACTAGAAAAGAATACCTCCATGGAATTTAAATGTACTAAATCAGAACCTTATAACTGGTTAGATAATACTAAGCATCTTTACTGAGTTTGGTGAAGATTCTTAGAGTTCCTTTTTTCTATCAAATTCATCTCATCCATACTAACAACCATAAAATTACTCTGTAAATTGCATAAGTGCACACGGTATCAAACCAGTGGGAATGCCATCATGAGAAAAAAAGCATATATATACTTTTCTTCTAAATGTATTATTTACAAATGATGTGCATGGAAATATCTCGGTATCTCTTTTCTAACCCTATAGACCTGTGTATTCTGTGAATTCTGTGAAAAGCACAGGATCTGATTACAAGTGCCTTTTGCATGGAGGAAGAATGGTACAGGCCCAGGTAAGATTAGAAGATCTTTTGATTACTCTTGTATGGGCACTTTAACCTCTTAATCTTCAGCATCACAGGGATGATGGAGATAGGAAAAAATAACGTAAAAGCACAGGAGGACACTTGGAAAGTTCTTGGTGCTGACACAAAAAGAAATAATTCTGAAATGAGGCAATAATATCATTTTTCTCCAACTTAATTCATCTTTTTTATCCTTCTCATTCTGCATTAAATCAGAAGAAATTTTGCATATCAAATGATTTTTTGGAGCCTAAAAAAATGCAGTGAGAACAGAGAAAATATTCCCAGATATTCAATTCACTTAACTTTCTACATTTGCAATGCAGATAACAGGATCTGAGCTAGTTGCTTTGAACTGCCTTTACAATCTGTGAGGAGAAACAGGCACTTCTACTGCCTTGTCTTAGCATAAGATGAATTTACCCTTTTAAGTACTCTGCTCTGAGTATGAAGGTATTTGTAATGTGATTAACTTATATGTGAGTACTGGCATTGTAAACATCTACACTTGTGATATGTGTCATATCTGATTGCTTCACTGTGTGAACCCAGACATTGTTGGTGTTATGGATGAAGCTATGACTTACTCCCAAACTTACAGTTGTGAAAAACAAGGAGGTTCCATTCAGGTCCTACTTCCCTAATTATTCAAACCAACATAAAGGGCAATCCCATCTAGGATACACCCACATCTTTGTTTAGAAATTAACAGGATGAACAGAGGAATTGTGGTGGAAGAAGATTAAGACTTTCCTTGTTTTCACTCCATTAAGCATCAGGACACTCTCAACCTCAGGGAGGTGGTGTTTGCTCCTGGGTGGGAATGTCTGAAGTAGTCTAAATGTAGTTTCTAATTTTCTGTTCTTCATTAATGAATTGTTTTACTGAACTACCCCATAATACATTTCTGTAAATTACTGCAAGAAAATCCAGCAGTATTTGAGTAATAATATAATGATATTTCCTTTCTTCACTTATTTTTTATTTGCCTTGGTCTTGAATTCTGTGTATGTATGCCTCCTCCTGGCTGATGTAGAACTTCTAAGTGTGCTTTTCACAGTGTAGCCTAAATCATTTATGATCTAGACTTAAACAAGATATAATCTAGATGCAGTTACTTTATTTACTGAGGTGTCTGAGTAAAGCAGATTGTAAAACCAGCTAGAGAAGAAGTCAGGTTAATAATTTCAGCCAAAACTCTTCTGAAGGAAAAGGTCAACAATTGAAAGACTCTCAGCTGAAGGAAAAGACCCACAGATAGCAGAGAATTCCCACTGAGAGATTAGGATAGGTGAATGGCTTCCTAGTAAAAAAGAAATTTGGACTGAAATTTTTATTGTCCATAAAGCAAAAAGGTATCATTCTGCAATTATTTGCCAGCAGGAAGTAGAATCTATGCATTCAAAGTAGTTTTATTGTGCTTTTTTTTTTTTTTTATTGCCTCCTAGTATTACTCAGCTGAAGCTAACAAGGCTAAGACAAGGCATTTTCGATACAAAATAAACTGTAAAGAAAATGTGAGGGTTTGTATATCTACCCAAACCTAATACTCTGTATTCCCTAAAATTGACTTTCACCAGCCTTCATTGGGACCCACAGACATCTTGAAGTCATATATACTGACTAGAAAAAAAAAAATACGCCTCTTGAAGAAGAATCTCTGTTCTTCAAAGTCAATGACTATCCCTTCCTTGACCAAGGTGGGTGACGCATTATTAACTTAACTGTTCTGGATCTCTGAATAGCCTAATATTGCTGCTAGAGAATGACAGTCTCCTTAGCTCCCCACTTCTTTTGACGTAGAAAATTGAACCCGTTTCCCTGTAACAGATTAATCTCTATCTTTCTGCTTTTTAGTACTGGACTCCAAAGATCTGGCCTGTTAACGTTGAAGAGCTTGTTATGTGAGATAGTAATCGGTACACTATGGCTTTGTTCTCATAAACTGAAAGACATTAAGATGATCATAGGGTTAGGTAGATTCTGGGTAGTTATTAAAAAGCTAAATTTGGATGAAATCCATTGAAGATTGACATAATTATTTATTTTTGAATCACTACTTAAAAATATTACTAACTTCTTTAGCTATCACTGATCTGTCTTGCTGTATCCATTCAATTTTAATGCTTTTATTCACTCAGGAATACAACTACAACTACAATCTACAACTGACTTCAAGGTAGAGTTTGCACAGTAGGATTATATCAAGCTTTTCAGATTTTTAAGTAACTTCCCATATGCAGTGATTAAGAATGTCCCAATTTAGTCTATTTTCAAGGAAATACAGGATATACAAGGACGTTTCTGAAAATCCAAAAATTTAAATGCCACTTTCATAAAACTGCAATATCAAAACAGACATGAAGAAAACACTGTGGTTCTGCAGTTTTGTGGTTTTGGGTTTTTTTTAATCACCTTTTTGCTAATTTAATAGAGAAAAAGTCTCTGCAGGTTAATAATAGTAATAGTAGAGTTCCTGGGGGATGAATTGAAATTGAAACATGAGACTTTTTTTGTCAATATCCACAGTGGTAAATGTCACTGTACTAACCTTTTCAGTTTAGTACTGGAATCATAATTTCAGTTAAGAGATTGTTTTTATTTAAGTAAATGAAATAGTTCTCTTTAAAAATTTTGCATCATAAAAAAACATTTTATTTTTAAATAAGGTAAATTACGAATTGCCCTCTGAGCTCTCCAGAGTGTATTCTCGGAATCTTCAAATCTTCAACTTTTTCTTATCACCATAGAAACACCAACAGTTAATAGAATATGTGGTTTATTAACAGAGTATCCCAGTCTCTTCATTAGTAAGAAAACTAATTCCAGGCTGTCATCTATATCCATCAATAGATGAAATACAAACCAGTTCTATCCTTTTTTTCCTAGTGGCATTTTAATTCTTCCTTTTGCTACTTGTGCATGCTGTAGTACAACATACTGAATGAGATGAGAGAACTTACATGTATTAATATCCTGATCTTCATGAGTTTTGAGATTATAAACTTTGATACCCAATTACTTATCTTCTGTAGCATCTAATTCTTGGGATACAGGCTCACTCCTGTTCTTAGTAACAGCTGGAAGGTTAGGTCCTGAAGTGTGAAGAGCAGATTGTGACAGACACATTAGAACCAATAAATGTTTCTGCACCTGTGCCTTCATGGAAGGAATGTTTCCCAGGAGATTTTGTAGGTGATTTCTAGTATCTGATACTGAATCCCTATACACTTAGCATTTTCCAAAAACTTGGTGTGTGAACGTGCTCCTTGTGCTTTAGATTTATTCAGGAGTTTGTGTCCTGGAGGTTTTCCTTGAACAGCTGGACTTCCAGCTGCATGACATCAGCCTTTGTTAATAAGAAAGCTGAAGAAGTTGAGAACTAGAATATTGTCCCCTTCTTATTATCTCCTTCTGCCATTCTAATGTTATCCACAAAACATATAAAGTAACAAAAACAAACTGAATAATAAACAAGTGAGGATGTCAAATTAAGCTCTGAAATGTTAGGATATCTTGAAGCAGCTACCCAATCTTGCTTCAGGATCTTGCACGTATTATGACATAGTCTTTAATTAGATGGTCACATGATACTTTTTCAAGTTTCTTTGAGTTTCTTTTTGTTGATGGGTCAATCCATGATAACAAGTCTTTTTTTTTTTTTGCTGTGCACTCTTTAAGCTACATACAGTTATTATAGTCTCTGCGTGTTTTCCTGTATGAATTTCTCAACTATCTGAGACATTTGTGAGTATTAATGAATTTATTTTCGCAATAGCAGTTTAAAATCAATGAAAATAATTCTGGCAAGTTAAATGTGAAGAACTGAAATATTCAGATGAGAAGGTCAAAAGTAGATGCTCAGTTCTGACACAATCCATATACTTAAAACATTTCAAATTACAGCTCCTATCAATTTCCTACCAATTCAACTGTGAATGATAAAATATTCTTCAAAACAGTTGCCAAAATCTCAGGCCAGGGACCAAGAAAATGATCACTTGTGGAAATCTTGCTTTGTTCCATTGGTCTAATTCTTATGTATACCTTAAAAACCATCCTTTCTTTTTCTCTAACCCTTGTCATGGCCTTTGGTCGTCTTCGAGTTTTGTAACATTAGTGATACTTGAGAGAACTACTTTGAGTCCACATAAGTCATCTCTCTGAGCAAGTTCCTTCTGCACTGAATGAAGCCAAGACAGCTGTGGAAGACAGAGTTTCTGATCAAACAATTCTGACTGTCAAATTCATTCAAAACGCCAGCCATTCTTGATTTGATAATCTCTGTTAAAAAAAAAAAAAGAATAAATCAGTTCAGAGCAAATATGTACAACTTTCAGCACACGAGATACTAGATCTAATGAATCACATTTGTTAACCATCTTTTCATGACTGAAAATGGTTTTTATTAGTGGAGTAAAGTGAATCATTCATATTTGTGCCTAGACACCATCCATTGTTTGTTAAACACTTGTTCACTTGAATAGGAAGCAGTGGGGAGTGGCTCCAATTCTGCCTCTAATTAACAGAAGTAAGGAGTATTATTTCAGTTGTAATGGAAACGATTGTGATTTCTCAAAGTGGAACTGAAGCAAATCAATCTGAGTCCACTGGACCCAATCCAATTAAAAAGGAGCTAATCTGCTTTCTGCAAGAGAAACCTGACCTACAAGAAAGACATGATGATAACTGAGAAAAGTGAAGAGTTGTGATTAATTTAGTTTTCATTTTACACAGTTGCTCTGGTAATTTTTATTTAATAATTTAGTTTTACATTCAATATATGAGTTTGTTTATCAGTAGCATCACTTGTGTTTACAGTATTAATATAAAGAAAAGCTCCAGGTATTAAACACTTGTTTTTCACCTCACAGTTTAATAGTTCAAACTGTCTTTCATGTTCTGACTATCCATCAGGTAGTCTGGAGTCTGTCCTAAATAGTTATAATTAGAATGTATTCAGCAAAAAAGTAGATGTTTAACACTTTCTGATTTCTTATCATTTGATGTGATGCTCTTCCGATGCAGCTTTGTTCTAAAAGCTTTGTACAGTCTGATAATGTAGAGGTAAGTGTATAAATAGCTGTAAAGTGAATACTTGTTACTACTGACTGTAACTAGGAACATATCCCACTGTTATTGAATCCATTCTGTGGATGGATTCCATTCTTATGTAAGAGGAGTTTATAACTGAAACTGTGGCTCTGAGCCTTGAGTACCAGAAGCAGAAGATCACTAAGTTTTACATCGCCCGGTCTTCCAGTTCAGATCTGTCACAAGTTACTGTTAAATGCTCTGCAACAGAGTTTTGGATTCAGAAATGTCAGAAAGATTATTCAAAATAAAACACAGAATCACTTGAGTATGCACATTTGTAGAGAGCAAGCTTTTTGCTCTTGGCACTGACAGTTCTGGTGCAGACAGGAGAATGTTGATTATAAAGGAACATATTTCACCAAAAAAGCTACAAATGGACAGAGATTCACTGTGCTTGGGGTCTATCTGTTATGAATAAACAAGAGTAGGTATTTAACTTATACCTCCATTTGGTCTTGTCCTTTGCACAGCCATTTCAATTCAGTGGAGAGAAATAGACTTCCTTAAGCACAGGCCAGCTGATCTCAAGGAGAACTGACAAATGGGATCACCACTGTTTACAAAGGAAGAGGCAGTTGTCCTCCTGTTGCTAACTGAAGTGGGGTGAGATGAACATCCACCCCTTACTTAAGGCAGTATCCTTGATTTTCAAGTTTTGCTGAACACAACTCGAGTGCGTCTAGATATATCTAGCATTTCTCTTTATACTTCTCTTTCATTTTGAATAGCAAAGGATTTAATAGGTTTCCAGCTGAAGAATGTATGGTAAAGCTTAACTGTGCGCTTTACAAATATCATAATATACTGGACATATCCTAATTGAATGGATGGAGATAGAATGACAGATCCACATAAATGCTTAATTTTTGTTAAATTATTTGAGCAATTTTGGTGTATAAGGCTATATGTCTGCAAAATATTTCTGTTTTAGTATTTTATTTGACTACTTTAATCATCCATAGTTTGATGATTTTTAAGGATAGCCCAGGTTCCTGTCAGATAAATCTCCCTGTTTTGCAGCTAAAAAAAGGAACTGAACTAGATTTATGATTGTTAATACATATTTTCTCTTAAGGAGAAAAGCGATAAACACCTTCCCATGAGACTTCCTATAGATGTAGTTACTACAGTAATGACTATTCCATATTGAGCCCACTCTGCTAAAGAGGCACTAAATTATAAGTCTGCTGTTGGAAGAAAAAGCTACAAACTGAATTTCAAACACCTAATAAGATACTGAAAATTACCTCAAGCTTTGAAATGTCACATACTGTAAAATACAAATTAGACTGTAAAATTCAGCCTAACCATAATTAACACTATGATGTGTTCAAATAATCAAACATTATCCTCAGAGGAGTCTATTGAAGAAGAATATTATGAGCGGTAGTTCACTAATCATTATCTGACAACTATTTTTATGCCATTGATCTAGACTGCCTTGTCTATTTTGTCACTGTCACTTGGCATCTTTTTAAAAAGGTGATATTTTCCCCCACACAGAGACAGCTCGTCCTACAGCTCCAATTGATGTCAACCTTTGCTCACAGTTATCATCTGCACACAGCCAGGCTTCATTTTAAATCAGAGAAGCAGGGATAAATAAAACTGGATAGCTTTCAGTTCCAATCACATCCTGTTTTACCTCACATCAGCCAAAAAGTTATCATGAAATGATGGATTTTTATCTGATAAAGAGAAAAAGGTTTTTTTTTTTAAAAAAAAAAAAGTGTTGCAAATATTCTCTTAGATCTCTCTTATGCGGTGAAAAAAAGTTTCTTCTTTACTCAGAGGATAGGAAAGTCTGAGAGATTTTCTTATTTTTAGTGGCAGAAAAGTTTTTTTTGCTGTAAGAAAAAAAAATCTAGATGCTTTTGCAGAAAGGAAAATGCAATAGTCACTACATTTCCTATTATTAGATAGTCAGCACATATTCCCAAATTTGGCAAAGCATAGTAATTGAATTTCACAGTTCCATTCCTCATCTTCACCCTTGCAAAATTTTCTTCAATCCATAAAGTATGACACAGATGTAAACTCAAAGGAGCTGAAGTTTCAGCCCCCCTGCATATTCCTCTTTAGTATTGAGTATCTGTAAAAAAGTGAAGCTTCTGCAATTTGACCTTTTTCAGAAATGTATTTCTTCATTGCATATCTTCAAGCACAGCAGTATGAAAAAGAATAAAAATTCTTACCTATCCTCTATGGGTGGTTTAGTCTCATCCTTGAAAATAAAAATAAAAAGCCATGAATAAGAACTGGGGCTAGCCAACTGTGTAATATGCTGCACTAACAACACTCACTAGAGGGTAAATCACCTATGACTTAGCTTCCATAACACACAGACTATTAAGGAAAAAAAATTTACACTCACTGATATCCATACGTAATATAATGCAATGACAGTCAACTCTAACCTTAGTCTGGAACTCAAAAGGAACCTCCGCAGAATTATTCATAAGGTTAGTCAGAGCTGCACATGGCTTTGTAAGCGTGTTTCCATTGGTTTTACTAGAGTGAAAGTATGCAAAACTGCCATCTGAGAAGATGTTCTTGTAAAAACTAATTTCCATTGTGCTTCTCTGAGAACTTTGAACAGATTGTGATGGGTTAGGAAAAATGCACTCAAAGGTTAACTTCTTCTAAAAAAGCATAGCATGCATCTATAACAAGAGTATGTAGAAGATCTGAATTTGGTTCCCATCTCTACCTATGTAGAGCTGTATCTCCATGCAATGTTGTCAACACCACTGAGTTTGTGTACCTGTCAGTTCTTCATCTACAAAGCAAATGTAATGCATTTTTCATTCTACTTTATTTTAATTTATTTTCTTAGTCTCAGGTCCTCATAAGTTTTTTCCTGTACTATGTTGAAGATATAGCATTGTGCAGTGACTTCTTGAATGCATTTATTTTTTTCCCCATAAAATTCAAATACAGACTTGGAACCAGAGGACACACCACAGAAAGTACAAATATCATCAGTTAATAAAATCCAGGATCTGATATTGTGTTGGCTTGGCTAACCATCAAGTGATTGAGCTAGAAATGTATTAAAGTCAAAATAGCCATACAATAAGTGAAGAATGCCTGTTAATATCTTATCCTGTAAATATTAGCATACTGTGTATTCACCGTGTATTTACTGTGTAATTTCATTATAGCAAATTGGGATGCAACTTCCCTGGAAATCCTCTGAAGGTAAAAAAACAAACCCTCTCCTGTCTCCAAAATTGAAATCTTGCTGGGCTACAGAAAAGGTAATAATTTTGGTGTCAAAAGCAACTTGTACACTGATGAAGAGAAAGATTTTGGCAGTGACAGGCTTGCACAGTCAGAAAGCTGGCTCTGATTGCCTCCAAGTTCATGCTGATGTGGTGTGTGTGTCTGGCTGCACCTTCTGGATAGCAAAGTAGAAGAAAGTGTTGGAAGCTGAAGTTTCAAACACAATGTAAAAAAAACAACAAAAACAACAACAACAAAAAACACTGTTTTTTTGTTTTTTTTTTTTTTATGTTTTTTTGAGGGTCATTTGATCATTTAAAGTGGGGGCTTTTAGAGGCATAGTATCACTTCTGGAACCAGTGACATAATATCATTTTTCAGGAATGAAAAGTAGAACAAAACAGCGGGTTGGGTTGTTGTTTTTTTTCTTGAAATTGAAATTAAATTCCTGGTAATGAGGATTGCTGTTCATTGAATTTTTCGTGGTAACATTTGGTGCAAGTTCTGATACAGCAGTGCTGTCAAACTTTAGAAGCTGACATTTCAAATCTGCTAGCATACTTTTGTTCAGGAAAGAACATAATTTCATGACATTCCACAAAAAAATTCGATGGTAAGTCTTATATTTGTATATGATAATTATTTCCAGAGTGAAAATTGGCCAGTATATGCAATCATATTTAAAATAGTTTTAACTCCCCATTGACCTGACAAATACTCCTGATTTTTTTAATCCTTTTTTATGATGGCTCAATAGAACTATTTTACAGTACATTTGGAAAAATTTTCTGAAACCAAGAATGTGTTTGGGACATTTGGAAATGTTATGGCTTATCACAAATTTCATACCATCTATTAATCTTTAATATATTACAATATATTTGTCCAATATTGAAAAATGAATTACATTAGCTCTGGAAAAAGGAATATGCATAGAAAATTCTACACTAATTCAGGCTTGAGTTCTGTGCTCTGCTGATTATATTTGCCTGGATTTCTACCAAATATAATGGTACCATAAACATCTAGACTACAGGAGATATCAGCACTTAGATACCTATATTTGTATGTCTAAATGTTGTTTGGATCCTATCTAGGAAATTGTTACATATGAAAAGGTATTTTTTCTTTTCTATGTCACACTAGTGAGAAGTAGCTATATAAGAAGAGGCACAGTAACAAAGTTTTATGGATTTTGTACTTTATTATGAGAACAGAGCAGCAAGCAGGAAAAGACCAGCAACTTCCTGTGTATACGGGATACAAATATTCTGATTCCAGTCCTGACATGAGGACACAGCCTGCACTCTGCAGAGTACTGCTGACATTTCATTCTCTTCTTTCTAAACTTTTTATTCAACAGACAGGAAAAAAAGAACCCTCTTTAAATAGAAAACTTGCTAGACAATAAGGTCTTTTATGAGAAATTTTATTTAATCACTTGATAAGTTACTTGAAGAATAGCTTTTAATTTAATTTTTTTTTTTAAGTTTTTAAAGATATTTGAGTTTAACTTGGTTCAAGTTTGTAATAAAACAAGGCCATCACAGAATGTGCATTCATCTCATGATGAAATAAAAAGTTTAGCCATTGATATCTCCTGTGAGGGTACTGGATTGTGAGGGATATTCTTCCCAAACCAGCTGTTATAATTTCCCCTGCTCCTAAGAGCAGGCAGACCAGTTCCTGAGGCTTTTCTCTTCTCTTTGTCTGAGGGGCAACACTTTAATCTGCATCGCCCATTCCTTTGGCAGTTCATCTAACAGTACCTGGGGCATGGAATTTTTTGCAGTTTCTAAAAAGTTTTGAATTAACCTAACTCTATAAAAAATGGCATTTTTCTGCCAAACCTGTATACATTTCTATTTTTTCCTTCTTTAAATCTGAGAAAAGGCAACACATAAGGAAGAACAATACTTAGAGAAAGATGACGTCTTTTCTTAGCGTCGCTGCAAAATTGGTAGGTGATGAGTTCTGAAGATTTCATTCTCTTTCCTGATGTGCTGGAGAACAATCCCTCTTGTTCTGTCCCTTTTCACTGGGAAAAAAGTGTTTATTTTGAGTTTGAAGTGGATTAAACTTATTCAAAACTTACTTTGTTTTGAATAAGTTTTGAATTCATCATTTAGAATGTCCCAAACGTTAAGTGAATCCTGGAAGAGTTTCCATATTGTTTTTATGAACCATATCTTAAGCTGAGACTGGTGGGCTGGAAGAAAGGGGAGTTAAAAAAACAAACCAAAAAACAGCAAACAGGAGAAAGGCAGAAAACTGGCTGTACTTGGATACCAAACTATTAATTTATTTGTAAATAAAACTTGAAATGAGATTTTTGGGATACTTCTGATGCTTGATAAAATCTTTGTATTCTATTGTCTGCTATACTTTTACTGCATGACTACAGTATATTCCAATATCTAACAGGCATCCTGCTAAGCCTTTTCATCATGTCTATCCTGGTCCAGGTTCCAAAGCAATATAGCAAGGTCTGAGCACTTGTAAGCTTCTCATATATCCCTTAAGTCTGCAATATCTGAAAGCTAGTAATTTTACTTGCTGTGCATACACTGAAAATCTTATATTTCTTCATGTTCTAATACAAGTTCTCTGCTGCATGTAGGGACCTTTTTGTAAAATGATGAAGAAAATTGTCTGGATTTTCTACTGGTTTAAATCTGGTGCAGCTCATCTGAAGCTGGTGAAATGATACTGATTTGTCACAGTTGAGCTATGACCCCATACAATAAGGTATACTGTAAAAGTATACTCCGTGAGTGAAGTAGTGATGAAGAAAATAGTAAGGGACATTTATTTTAAAGTACAGTTCTGTATATGACTAAATATTTAAAAATAAGGGTATGATTCTGCCTCTAAACATGCAGTGAAATTAGTGGCAATTTTTTTACTAATTTTGATTTCTTCCTAAATTATTCATTTTCTTGTCCATTTCTTATCCTTGTCCTATCCTAGAATTTTGAGGGAAGTTGCAGCTTTGTTGACAGTCATTTCAAGGCAAAGTTTATTTTACCTTGTTAACTCCACATCTTTCCCCATATACAGTGCAAACAATTCAAGTCCCCAAAGAAAGTTAATAGTTGTATTTCCATAATTAACTTTTCTACTAATGTCACATGTAAAATATTTGAGGGTGATTTACAAGTCAAGATTATATATATAGACAAAGGATAGAAAAATCTATAAGAAAATTTAAAGTGCCACTGAATTAAACTAAAATTAAACCCTAGTGAAATGTAGAAAGGGTAGGCAAACAGTGAATGTTTTATCTATATCACAGTTTTCCTGTGAAAATAATGTTTCAGACAGCTTGCAGGCATCGATAGTGTGAATGGGAATTCTCAGTTTCCTTGTGAATTCATCTTAGATTAGGGAGTTTACAAAAAATCTCTTAAAATCCTGCACTATTTTTGAGTATGAGGAGCTAGCCTGTGGACAAGGAGACAGATATATGTCAAGCAGAGCTTGGGAAGAGCTGATTCAGAATTGGAGTATGGGGGCAGGTTAGCCTGCTTCTTAAGATCCATCCACATATGTTATTTACTGGTGTATTTACTGAAATGATGCAGGAAAAATCTCAAGTTTCTGCCTGAAGGTATCAGTAACTGCAGGACAGAAATAAACCTGTTTTATCAAAATCTAGATTTCTAGTTCTTACATTCCTGTATTCAAAAGACAATATAGGGATTACCAAATGTATTTAGAATTTCGAATTTTATTCCTTGATGAAAGTATAATAAACATGAAATACGGAATACTACTTAATAAAAAATTCTGTATTCATGACTTCAGCTGGAGTATTAAAACCTGAAAAAATAAATGTATGAATTATCAAGAGTGGAATTAGTATGTAATAGGTAGCAATAGAAAAGATGTCTTTTTCTGACATATCAATTTTTTTTTAAGATTTCTATCAGTCTCTCTGGGATGAGATTTAGTATTATTTCTCCAATTGGTAGCAGAACAAAGTTTTCCAGACGCTTGCTACTTTAATTCTAGATAACATAAGATTTCAAACATCAACAATCTAATTATTCTGAAAATCAACAAATCTCATTTTGCTGATATTTCAAATGAGAACTTAATGAAAAATTCACCTCTAAAAACTGCTGCAAGATAGCTGTATCTCCCTACCAGAAATATTTTATTGTTGTTGTTTATGCCTCTTAGTGGAGAAGAATTTTCTTTTCATCTTATGCCAGTGCTTTGAATGGCAGAATTTGATCTGTTTCTCATTTGCAGACAAAAATTCTACCCATAAATGAAAAATTTCATTGAACTCTATGAAATTTGCTGTCTTCATAAATCATATATTTCCCATTAGTAAATGCTAAGAAATGCCTAAACATTATTTTCTCAGAATTTGTGGCCTAGAGATGAGGAGGAAAGACTATCCTTCTGCCTGTTGTGTCAACACCTCACATCCAAGCACTTCAATACCTCAGTATTTTTTACTTTTACTCCTCACATACAACAATCTGTTTGAAAGCTTATGGGCCATTTAATGTCTGTGCTTCACTAATAGTAGGTGTTTTGAAAAACAGAAATTATCAAGGTAAAGTGTATGACCTCTTTTATTCTGTCTTTAGTCCTGTGTTGCAGCACTGTGCTTCATTTGTTACCTTACTGCACTTCACTGAAAAAGCTAATTACAGTTAAAATTAAATGCTATAGAGTGTGTCCCACTGCCTTTTAGCTGCTAGACATGAAGAGGCTGATTCCTGTGTATTTGCCTCTTGTTTAGAAGATTCATGTTTATCTAATGTGAAGTCAATATTATTGTCCTGAAAAGAGTTAGAGTATTGCTAACAATCCATCAGGGAGTGCTTCTTTACAGCACTGGTGCTATGCTCCAGTGGCTCAGAAACCATTTAACAGCACTAAGATTCTGATCTACTTTGGTGCATTAACATTGAAACCATCATTTATCTCTTGTTAAATGCTTAACAATAAAATAGTTCATTGTGTTTAACAGTCAGATATTTTGTAAGTGGAGGAAAGAATGAAGTGCCACTGGTTGAGATGGAAAAATATTGAGATAGAAAATGTGGAAAAATACTTAAAAAAAATTAAGCAAATCACCTAGGTCTCCTGAGCGACATGTATATACATGCATACAAAAATGTATATATACATACATACATAAATAAGTCCATATTAACTAAATTTAAATACATAAAGGTATTTACAGCAGACCTGGACGTCCTTCAGTGCTTTCATAGGGAATGGAGATAGTTAGGCATCCAGAAAATGACTTATTTCTGGCTAAGATGAAGGCTACTTTAAATTGCTTTCTTTTCTCCTTTGATTATATAGATGAGTAGTTTTGATTTCCAGAATCTAAGTTACAGATACTTAAATTAAGGTAGGTTAATCCAATCTGAAATCCACTATTTGCTGCAGGTGATATACAGTAATAGCAAATTAGCTATTTCTCATTTACCTACTAGACAAGGAAAGGGACAAGGACAGTCTGATGCCTGCTCTGGCTTTGTGGCCATGGAAAAATCAGCTAATTTTTTCAATGCATAATGTACAGTATGGTATATAGTTGTTATCTTTGTATTATTTTGTTGAAGATACTGATACGCCCTCTCTAAACCAATTATGAAATACCATATCTATATATGTAAATGTTAAACAATTATGAAAAAAAGGAAAAAAAATAAAATAAAAAGAGAGCAGGGATCTTTATAGCCACAGTTCCAATACAGGAAATCCAAGAAACAAAGATGAAATAAGGCTTTGGCTGTGATCTTTCTCCCATTGTAAATCCTTCCACACTAAAATTACTCCTTAACTGCTTTATTTTAGACTGCCTTTTTTTGAAAGAAATCTTCACTTTACACTGTATTTTTTGTGTCGTCCGATTTGTTTCTTTATCTCTTAATTTACCGTCTAGAAGTTTTGAGTAGAATGAGAAGAAAATAATTACAGTCAGCATATGAGCTGCTCATTCTGCTGAGGAATATAAAACAATTCTACTCCTGTTAGCAAAAGCACTGTTAGAAATAGAGAGATATTTTGTATTTTTTCTGTTAGCAATGCATTCATTTTTCATTTAGCAGATAATACTGTCGTATTTATTCTTTAATTTTAACAATGTCACATTCACAAGACAAGGTCACTTAACCTGTGTTTAGTAGGCAAACACATAAAGCTGCAAGATAGCATGAAATGCAAACTATTTTCAAATTGGGTTCGGGAATTAGAATGACAGAATGAATGAACTCCAGATTTGAAGAGCAAACATTTAATGTGGCATGTTCAGCATTGGCCACCTTGATTAGATTAAATGCCATATTTTCATGCAAGATGTAAATATTGAACTATAGCTCTGTGGTGTTGATCAAAGCTGTTTGCTTGGCTGAGATGATTAAATAAGGGTTAATAAATATAACCTCTGTTAAATCTTCTATAACCAAATTTATCTCTCAGCTTCACCTACCATAGAATTAATAACTAAAGCTGGCAATTGTGAGCCAGAATATTTAGGCACAATATCTTTTGAGCAGAGTGTTTGATATTTGCTCAGAGCATGAGTTGTAATTGATTGACAGTCACAGAAAATGAACTTGGTCTCATTTGCTCAACTGGACAGAGAAAAGGGCAAGGACAGTCTGACTATCTCTTTTATGTTATGCCAAAAAATCTTACATGCAGATTTCTGGTTGTGGGGCATCTTCAGCTTTGAATTGTTGTATGAAAATGCACAGCAAATTTGTAGGAAAACTGGTGTCTTTGATCAGGTAGTACCTGAAGAAGGGAACTGCCACGTTTTCCAGAGTAGAAGACAACAGAAAATTAAGGATTGAAAAGTGAAAATCAGTGTACCGCCTGCACCAACAATACAGTATGCATCACACAAGGGACAATGTCATTCAAGGCTTATAGAAACTGGGAATTTTTCCCTGTGATTATGGGAGAATTTTCCACTGTTGGATTTGACATAAATTAATTTACACTACATGTCACATCAAATGATAGCTTCTGAGGCTACTTGTCTTTATCTGGAAGTTGATTACATCTTACTAAGGTAGCTCTGGAGGACCTTCTTATTCTTGCAGTGCATAATTAAGACAATTTATCTTGGCTCATTTATCAGGAGATAAACAGAACAGGGACTATTAATAGCCAGACAGTGGCAAAGCTTAACACTCACGTCCTGCATTCATTGCAACCTTTTTCTGTTTCCCACTACATTCCTCATAGACTGTTCTATGGTCATCTTGACTCATCTTTTCTTTGACATACATGATCAGACAACTTGAAATTGAATTTACCTATCACTGGGCTTTAAGGAGTCCATTCTGTCTCTATTTTAGAGTTTGGAAGTCATACCCAACCACTCCTGAGAGAATTTATCATAACATTGACAATTACGTTAGAGTAATGGGTGGACTGTATTAAAAATGGTGATAAGCAAGCTCACAGTACAGCCTGAGATAGACAAAGGTGGAGTATACTGCATAGCAACTTAGCCTCAGATTCTGGACAAAAGAAATCAAGATAAATCAACATATTCATGGTGTTTAAAAGTTTTTTCAGAATTTTTATTTCACTATTTCAACCAATGGCTGGTAATAAAAAATCCGTAAAAAATCAGGTACAAACTGTTTTTAATCCTTGAAGGGAACAAATAGATGATCTAAGAAAGTACTCCTTAATCTAAAATATTCCACAACATTGTAGAATAATTGCAATTAGTGTAGAAGAATTTAAATGTTGCACAATTAAAAACATTTTTTTCTTTTCCATTTCTGGAAGACATTTTTGAAAATTATTAATTTTTGAAAACCACAGAAGATAAGACAACCAAAACTATTCTAAATCTTAGAAAGTAACAAATAAAATGTCTTGCCATACAAGTTAGGAATAATTATGTAAAAGTTAGAAGAATCCAGCAAAAACATAAACAGATTTTTGCTCAAATCATTTTGGAAACTTGAAGTTAAAACCTGCAATGGAAAGCAGTGTTGTGATGGTGGAGTTATTACTACACTGCCTATGGTTTACAAGCCAGTTCAGCCTGGTTCCATGACAAATTGTGAGGGAGAGAGCAGGGGGACCCACATACCCATGCCCCAGGGAAAGGGCAGGGAGATGAGCCTAAAAACAAAAGAGCAGCAACAATCTGAGGAGGAAAGCTAATTTACTAAATATATCAGGATGCAAAATAACAATATAATATATTGTAATTGGAATTGAAGCTAAGAAAGCAAATAAATGAGAGAGAGTCCAAAAACTGATGGCCATACTGTAATGCTGAAGGCAAGACAGCTAGAGAGCTCACGTTGCAGGGATGAGCAGAATGGGAAAAAGAGGGTGTCTCATGACTTGCCAACAGTTTTATCTTTCCCTCTGAATGGGAAACGGAAAACACAAAGTAGCAGAAAGTCCTCTGAAGTAAGTAGTTCTTCTCTTTCGAGAAAGGTATATCCAGAACTATTGACGATCCACGGAACTTGAGCATTAACTCCTTAACAAGTAGTGTACTACCTGATGTTATGATGTGGAATATTGATAACTAAAATCATAAAACCATGACATACACCTAGTAAACAAACAAACTAGCTGTGTAACATTATCTCTGTAAAAACATTTATAAACTCGGGTCTTTAGACTTGGATTTAGAATCACAATTTCGCAAGACTCATAAAATGTTCTCTCATCCTGGTTTATTCCTGAAATACATCCTTACATAAGGATTTTAGAAGAAAATCATTGGAAAAATTAAGAGTGGATATTAGGAATGCTTCTTCTCAGAAGGAGTGGTCAGGCACTGGAATGAGCTGCCCAGGGAGCTGGTGGAGTCACCAACCCTGTAGGTATTCAAGGAATGTTTAGATGTGTTGAGGAACATGTTTTAGTGAGAGCTATTTCTGACAGGTGAACAGTCGGATTGGGTGATTTTGTAGGTTTTTTCCAACCTTGGTGATTCTATGTTTCTATGATTTCTTCCCAACCATCACTAACTTCTTCCATCGTAAAGAAACAATTTTATTTAGAAAAATGGCAGATTGTTAGACCAAAACTTAAAAAATCTCCTGAAACACAAAAATGGCAATATATCAGACTCCCCCTGCAAATGTTAGATATTTTGTCTTTACCTGGGAATGGTGTTAGTAAAATAATTATGAACAAACTTTGGACTCAGATAGAAAGTATTACATGCATAATACAGTGCAACTTAGGAAATAAGTGAGTTCTACTGTCAGATCAGACTTTGTTACATCCTGCTGCTAGTTTTGATGATACTGATGGTGTCATTGCACTTTGAGACTATCTCTGCTGACTTTTTTCATTCCTACTGTGGAAGCAATAGATAGTATTTTCACTGAGATGCCTTGTGTCATCAGAAAACATCCCACTTATACCACAACTTCCTTGATCTAGCGTAAAAGTGAGCAGTTTTTCCTGGTATGCCTTTTTCCAATTCCACTTCCTGTATATGTTTTTCACATAATCTTGGAACAGCTGTGGTTGGAAGAGAACTCTTGAGATCACCTATCTCATACCTCATATCAAGTGGGGTCAGCTACAATGAATTGGCCAGGATCATGTACAGAAATGTTTTTAACATCTACACAGATTCATTCTGTTAAAAACAAACAAACAAAAAAATCTGAGATTTTTAGTCCTTTCTTGTCTTCCTCACATAGAAAAGGGAGGAGCATTTTAGGGTATGGGGAACAGCAAGGATTAACAGTCACCCTATTCCTCTATATTGGTTATATTGGAAAAATAACTCTTAAATCTGATCCTAGGCCTTGAGGACATGAAAGGTAATGAGAGAGAGAATTAGAAAAGAAAAAAAATAATTCTGCCCACAGATTTCCTCAAATTCTCTATTCATAGTCCAAAATGGCTAACTGTGCTTTTATAGTTCTGTCACGTTGTGAGCAAGTGTGTAAATCAGCCATATTCACCCAAATGGAACTTCTGTTTCTGGAATCATGAATCTATAACAAATTTAGAGAGAAGAGTATTACAACTGTCCTACTTGTGCAAGTATCTTGTTTGTGAGTAACTTGATTACTTGGAGGTATTTCTTGCTCACAGTGTTATTATCCTGATCTGGTAATTCCAGACCAGCAAAAATGTCATGGGTGACCAAGCCCAAGGGAATACAGTCACTGCACATCATGTTTATGGGTAAGGCCAGTGATGTGGTCTAACTCAGTGGAAAATGTCATTCTCATAGGAAGTTAGGGTTATATTTTTTTCTCTCTGTTATACAACTTACACATCATGAGTATAATTCTGTGATGGACAGAAAATATTGTTTCTAGGCAGGAGAATATATTCCATGTATTGCTATAGTTTTCTCTGTGAAATGCTGTTTGCTATATTTTCTGTGCATGTTCTGTATTATTCAGCTACTTTAAACTTGGAAGGGAGAGATGAGTCACAGACACAAAGGTTTATTGGCTCTGCTGGAACTCAGCAGCTTGTTAGGCAGCATTGTGTAGCACAGGCAAGAAAAAGCCATTTCGGCATGGCACAAAGCTGTGTCATGAAACCAGGTCTTTTGATTGGATAGATCTGGCATCCAAGACATATCATTATGTCCAGAAATTAGAAAATTACAGAAAAAATTACAAAAGATAGAAAATTACAACATGAAAGGCCTTGCAACAAAGGCTTTATTTCCTGCATCAGGACAATTTGCTTAGCTTTTGGAAAATTAATCCAAGTGCATTGCCTGAACATGGAAGAAGATAGTGATATTCCAGAGATATCTAGGGCTGTGACCCTGGAGCTGCAGAATCAAAAGAGGATGAGAAGGGGGTGGAGAAAACTCCTGAGAACTAATGTGAGGAGTTTAATTCAGAAAGAAGTACGTACAACACCCAAGCTCTGCAAGCTCTACTGTGATGACGTCCAAAATTGCTTCACAAATGGACTTAGACCCTTGTGCTAGCAAATTTTATGGGTACCCATTTTTTACTTTTGATCCACCCTAAATCAAGTCAATGAATGTGACAAAAAGATCAAGATTTGGGAATCAAGATTTGTGTTAGCTTGAAAAACAATAGGGGAAGGGCCAAATAGCTAATAAAATACTAATTATAACTGCAATTATTTAGGTTTTAGAAAGATTTCTTAAGGTTTTTATCCATCGTAAGAGAAGTTATAGAATAGCACTGTATTTATGTACTCGTATTACTTCTGCTAAGAAATAGGAAGAGGAAATGTCATTTTTATGACTTTTTTTAAAAAAGGAGGGTAGTTATATTTACAAAATAGATCTTTTCACCACACAAAAAATTAAAAGGACAGAAGGAAAGTCTCAGTAGTGAGTCTGTGTTATTTTAATGACACCAAAATGACTATTTGTAAAATATGTACATAATAATTCAGAGAGTGGTGTCTTTGATGAGATCTTCAAGGAAATTTCCTGGGAAAGGCAGAATAGTTCAGTCATGGAAGAGGACTTAGTTTGTACTTCATTAACTGAGAAATACACAGACAGAAAACTATACTACAACAAAGAAAGAAAGATGAAAGATTTAGATAATGGAACTAAAGCCTGCAGGTTACCAGAGAGACTAGATTCTCTATAAGAATTATTTCAGTTAATTCCTCAATGCACAATTCAAATTCCTGACAAGACTGCTAAACGTAATGGGAAAGTATAAGTGAACGTGCAAATGGATGTGGTACACAGATGGCCACACCCAAACACACATAGGTGCCTTTGGTTAAACAAAAAGTATGCTAATACATTCTGTAGTAGTGTAATATTTTTTATCAAGTTGTTTCTAAAAACTGAGCATTTGAATCTATCATAGAAGATAAGATTATTACTCCAGGAGTCTTTTTTCGTACCATGGGGTATGTTCTGTATTCACTGTCTAAACTTAGAATGAATATTATGACTCTGTTCAAGCAGAAATTTTACCCAAGACCACAGCATCTGTGAAAATGCAGGTTTTCTGAAGCCATGGGTTATCTTCCAGTGGTGTTCCCTTTCCAAAAGGGGTTCTGGATTATGCAGATTGAGTTCAGAGTTTGAATCCACTGTGGATCCCAGTATTTGACACTTCTGACTCTGTTACTGGAGTCAGACAGACTGCATAATCATACACAGCAGGACTCGGCCCCAGAGGCTCCTGGTTTTCAGTTTCAAGTACCAGGAGGCTGTCACTGTCCCACTCTCCTTGGACTTTTATCTAACAAAGGAAGAGTTTCTCACTCATCTAGAGGCAATAAGAATTTTATTCCAGCATAGAAAAGAGTAGAAATGAAATGAAAACAAATGAAATTATCTTTCATGTCTACATACAAAGTTTAAATCTTTATCTGACAGGGATACTTTGCTCAATGGTCATTAATGTGAGATACCTTTCAGCCCTGGAAACCATGGAGCCGATTCAACAGCTGTTCTACTCATGTGAAGACAAGATGAATTCTCAACAAGAGAATTGGTCTCTCTCCCACCACTGGGACTACCAGAGTCTTTCTGTGTCACTATTCTAACACCTCTCCCCTTCTTATTTTTTATTTACAGAAACTTACATTACTGTGGTTTTGATTAGACTTGTATATTTGTGAGACTGCAGATGAAAGATTTTGAGGAATTGTGTATGGTTTTTTACACAAATAAAAAAACCTTTGATGTGTTAATTCTTCCTTCTAAATTTTCCTCTCCGGCTTGAAACCAAATTAAAGTGTAATATTGGTTCTCACCCTTCCAAGATATAGTGAAATGTATTGCCATAGTTTTTTTTGTTTGTTTGTTTGTTTGTTTTTGTTTTGTTTTGTTTTTTTGTTTGGTTGTTTTTTTTTTGTTTTGTTTTGTTTTGTTTTTCAAGGTATATTTTGTTTTAGAGTTACAATAAGTATTAATTTAAAATATTTCTAACATTTCATATTACTATTTTTCTACAGAAAGTAGGGGTTGTATATAAAAAAAGCATGTTTCAAATTTGACATTTAGAATGTTTTTTCCAAATCAGATCACCTATTTACCCTTTGCCAGCTTAGGATATTCTGGCTGTCACAGGCTACCTTAAGTGATAAGCAAATCTCTCATTTCTAACACACACAAAAAAGGATGCTGATAACATATAAGAAATAGTATCATAGTTTGTTATTACATCAGAAGCAGTACTATTTGAATCAATTCCATATTGTTGCTTACTTTATTCTGTATATGACATTTAGCTTCACAAGAAGGAAAGTAAGATGGTAAAAACTTCATTCTGCACCACCATTAGGTTAAAAATTTGCTAACAGATTATTTCTAAGGTAGTTATAATAGTACAAATTCAAATGAGGAGTTGTTAACATGCGGAGAATTTTCAGAGTTTTACTTCTATCTTATTCAAATATTATCAGTGTTTTGCAAGGAAACATGAATATAGTTTCCATAAACAATAATTACAAATATATAACAAAGTATAAGTAATTAATAAGAAAACATATACAGGTGCCTATGGTATGGGGAGATTTTATCTTGGGGATAGTACCTTTGAAAGGACTTGAAAAGTCATTTGTTATCATAATTTCAGGGGACAGGAGACAGTTGCTGTTAACTCTGAGGTTGCTTTCAGCTCTGCATTCTTTAGGTTATACAGATGTGAAGTCTCAATTCAAAATCGTAGCTCCAAGAATTAATATGTTCTTCGAAGAATTTAACTGGAACTTTATTACATTCAAAAAGTTGTGTTATGATAATATAATAATACTGCAGTATAAAAAATATATATTAAAAAAAAGGTTGATTGCTATGAGACATTTTCAAGAAAAGAATTATCAGAATATTGGAAAATGTGTTTTTAGTAAAAAAAATCCTTCAAATGAATGCTTTAGAGTTGACTATCTTCTAAATATTTTGAACAAACTCGTACTCTGAAATGCGTTATTAAAGAAGTCTTTGTATTGTTTGTAGCATAGTCTTGCTTGGGTTTTGTTTGTTTTTAATGATATCAATTTATTAATAATTTATTTAATGGTAGATACCAAAGAGTCACAACACACAAGCACATATATGTTTATGTTTACATACATGTACTTTAGTGTAGTAAAAACTGTGCAAATATTATGAATTATCTCTTACTCAGAAGGGGGAATCCAGCTTTATTGGAATTAATGATGGCTTTGCATTTTACTTTAATGAAAAAAGTACTCTCTTCCCAAGAAAATCTGTATGTACTATTTTCATAAGTTAGAGAAGCTATCCTTTTTATTAGCACCTTGTGCAAGTGCACTGACTACCACTTTGACAAAACTATGGTAGACCTGCTGGCTCATATATTTGCTAGAGTTTGGGGATTTGTTTTAGCATGTTTTTATGAGTCCTTTAACAAATGAAGACCAATCAAAATGTGCCTCTCTAAGGCACATTCTTGATGTTGGTGACAAAACTAATCTACACTGTTCCTTTCTACCATCTGCTCAGACCCAGCTCCACTAAAATCCTGAAGCAAAGATTTATGCAGCCACTCAATGAGCCAGAGTAGGGAACTGTTCTAACAAACGTGTTCTCCTTTTTCTCTAGGAAAGTTAGAATCCAGAATGACTATAATGAGAGTGAACAGGCAAATTCTCCAACTAATATCAAAAGGATGATTTTGGACATGTTCCAAGATGATTCCTTTCACACAGAGTGCACACTGTAATAACTGTGTGCAAATTCATAAATATTTGAATGAAAATGGGAGGAAGAAGATTCAGGAGATGGACATACCAGAAGCAAACTTTCTAAAGGACAAGAAGCTGAGAGCAGATGAAAATACTTTCTTGTGATTATTTTTAAAAGAGAATTTGCTGCAGCTACAATGGATATATAATAGCTACTATCCAGCTATTTACCCAGGCAGATCCCATCCAAGTATTACATACAAAAGAATATCAACTGTGACACTGTGAGCAATATCCATTTGACTGGGAGGTCCCTCTGGCTCCCAGGTTGGCCTCAAACATCCTTCGTCAGTACTGCTAATAGGGCTTTCTATGGAAGGGAGTGTATTTTGTCCTATCATCCTTGTTGTACATCATTATGAGAAGGAAAGGCAATCATAACTTGCTACTGGTCATCCGTTGCAGCTGTTGAGTTCTGCCATTTTGTCAGGCAACACTGACTCCTGTTATGCTCTGTTGTATCCCTCACATTTGTTACATTTAGGACAATGCATTAGAAATGAATTACTTAAATACTGTGAATCCATACACTTCCTGGTAGAAAGGGAGAAATTAAAGGAGAACAGAAGGAATCCACTTCTTTTTATCTTTACAGTGCAATTTTGTGCATTCATTCCCTGTCTTCTTTTCATTTCTTTAAAGCATGTGGAAAGAGCTATTACCAAGAAATACCATGAATATAGTATACTGGGTATACCATTATAGCACAATGTTGTGCAATAACACATATTTTCTAAATCGCAGCATTATGAATTGCACTCTGAGGCTTATCACAAGTTAAATTCATTTGTTATTTTTCCAAAGTTCCCTTCTAGATGAAATACAATCTTAGAAGTATTACCTGTAATTGCTATTTAAAAATCTTAAATTGAAAGCATACTTCCAGTTGAGACAATTAGTTGTGATGAGTAAAACTTAGTAGATGTAGACATAATTCTGTATGCTTCAGAGGAGCTGAAACAGTGATAACTAGGTGAAGATCTGTCTCATAAATCTACAAAATTTCAAATAAATGTTTTTATGAACTCTGTAGTGAAGCTTAACTGTGTGATTTTTTTCAAAATTCTGCTTTCGCTGTTAGTTTATTTTTTTTATACAATATGATTCTGCAAGTCTACCTGGATGTTATGATTAAATATATGTCAAAATGTTTGTTAGGAAAGACAAGTCCATTTCCTGCTAAGATTAACTAGCTAATATTCATGATAATTTTTAGAGGTGAATGGATGCTATTCCATATAAACACACTAATAAAAAATATGTGAGACCATTGAAACCATCTAGAGATTCAAAAAAATGAAACTATTTGTTATCTCCCTGATAGCACAGTATTTTTTCTCAAGGTTTGGGACAAATCCTATTTTTATTCACTGTAGTCTACAGCAGCTGTTTGTGAATCACAACACATGGAAACCTTGAACGGAATAGTCTGGAGAAAAAGAAGACAGAATTTGGCCAATTAGTTTGTTTTTCCAAGGTCTTGTGGGGTTCAGAACAGATAGACTTCATTGCCTACTGCCCTTCAACCCATAAAGGCCCTGTACTGAATGACAAGATGTATGCTCTAATATTTCTTGTCTTTTGGGACTTGAAACTATGCCTTCTTGTCTCTTCTCTGTGACATACATAGACATTGATAAAGCAATAAGTTTTGAAAGAACTGCCCCCTTTTTCTTTCCTTGAAGTCTAATTCTGGTGGAAGAACTATGGTCATTAAATCCAGGTGATGGCTCCACCTTCCTTCAAAGATGAATACCTTGTTACCTGTGAAGTGTAACCTTCTTTTTGACATTTCCTATTGTGCCCAGGTCATTTGCTCAATTCAGTGACCTTTGAGAGTCACATCTAGAGGCCAGGTGGACCCAAGCATTTTGCAGTCATTGCCTTCATACCCAGCCTGCCTTGGGATCCCAGGAGGCAGCAACACTCTGGAAAATTATACGCTGAAGCATGGAACACTGGGAACCATACTCCTTCTCTTGTGAGCTGACACCTGGACTAAATGAATGACAGTGATTGGGAACCTTAATAATGATTTGGGTGTGGAACAGACTGACTGCTGGCATGCAAACAGTAAATACTTAAGTGGTTTTACACATACATGACATGCATATGTGCGTGCACCTGCACTTTGCACTTCTTATTTTTTAATAATTTGATGCATTTTTAACTGTGTTACATCACACAGAAATATATTAGAATGGCATCACCTGTGGGCAAAAACAGTACACTATCGTGAGCTGACAGAGCTGGAAAGGGTTATGTGCTGTGTTAGAACCTGATGTGTTAGGCTATGACAAGACATTCCTCCGAAGCCATTATAAATGCACTGCATTTTTGGAAAAAAAAAAGTTTTTATCTTTGTTGACAAACAAAATTTCTTTTTGGTAAGACCTTTCAGGGATAAATTAAAATCTGTTGTGGGAAAGCTCTGAAATATTCAAAGGGAATGATCCAACTATTAACAGAAAAAATATTCTAATCTATTGAATGCATTTGCTTTAAATTTTGGATGAATAACAAATAAAATCTCTATAATAAGAAAGTTAAAATATAAATTTAATATAACTTAATATTTCTTGATTGATTTAAATTGATTTTTATTTCTTTTGGAAATTTCTTTCTTATTTTTTTTAAATTTTTGAGTCATTCATTCTGATCTGTAATTGTATACTACTTTAAATGTACCACCCTTTACAGATAATTCTTCTAAATGTTTTTCCTATGACATATGAATACTTTTCCTATTTTAGTAGAGACAGTCACCTATTTCATACAAGTTCAAATATCTGTTCCATGATAAGACTTCGTTCATCAGAACTTCATTTGAGAGAAGAACATGCTCACAGATACTCTGTGTGAAAACCAAAGGTCTTTTCCCTACCTGATGTAGGGAACCTGCTTTGGCAGGGGAGTTGGATTCGATGATCTCTTGAGGTCCCTTCCAACCCCTATGATTCTATGATTCTATGATTTGTAAGATACTTGGAGGAGGAACAGATAAGTAGGAAGCGGGTCAGGGATAAAATGAATTTCAGTAAGACAAAATCATGTACTTGTGAACCAATATGAATTACTTCTCTGAAGTGGTAGTTTACCTTCTGAAAATAATATAGAAATGAAAGTAAGTTGATCAGTGGCTCATTGTATAGAGATAGAAGTGTCTTCCCAGAGCCTTCTCTTCACCATTCTGAACAATCCCAGCTGCTACAGTAATTCTTAGCAGAATAGGTGCTCCATCTCTCTGATCTTCCATGTGGACTTCCTCTGGAGCAGCTCTTTCTTGTACTGGGGGAGCAGTCCTGAACAGAATAATCCTGGTGTAGCCTCATGAGGACAGAACAGGTAGGGGCGATTACCTCTCTGATTTGCTGGCCATCCCTCTTTTGATGCAGCCCAGGTCAGCAGGCAAGAGTGCACTGCAGGCTCATTCAGCTTTCCAAAACCCTCTGCAGAACTACTCTCAGTGAGATCTTCTACCAGGATTTTTCCAAGCAGAGAGATGAAGCTCACTGGTCTATAGTTCCCCTGATCTTAGTTTCTAACGTTCATAAAAGTGGAAGTGATATTTCCCTTTTTCCAATCACTTCAATAGGCAGCCACAACTTGTCAAATATGATGGAGAGTGACTTGGCATCTACATCAGCCACTTTCTTCGGGACTTTCTTGGTGTCTAACAATGACTCATCAGTGGAGAGCCCATCTCACAGCTGACTATACTCAGCACAGTAGAGCAGCAGAGGATTTCCATGAGTTTTTCAGCATTTGGCACCCTCCAGACTTCTTACTGTCATGCTTGTCTATTAAGACATTTTGGGAAAAGAGAAAATGAGGGTGGTAATAAGAGTATACAAACACATAAAATAATGAAACGCACTACTGTATTTACAACTTGAACAAGTTCAAATTTGGTAAGCTTCAAAATATTAAACTGTAGTATTTTTCTTGGTGCTTTTGGTGAGGTGAATTCTAGAGAAAGGTAAAGAAAGGTTTTTGCTGATTCGTATCACTCAGGAATAAAAAAGAATAAATAAGAAAGAATAAATGAAAAAGAGAGAAAAAAAAAAGAGAAAAGAAAAAGGAAAAGACATATGTTACTGTATTCTTTAAACCAAAGATATAGTTGGCATGTGTGTGTACTCCTGCTAATGATTTTAGAATATGACAGTTTTAAAAGCCAAACTCCTGATTTTTAGCTCAAATGCTTTATGCAGCTTGCTTTCTGCTGTGTTAAGCAAGCATCTGTTCAACTGGGTTCTCTGGTCCACGAAGTGACAAGAAGGAAACAAATGATGATAAAAATGTATAAGCATGTTTTAAAATGCAGCCTGCGTAAGTGAAGTGTCTCTTTTGTTTACCATTAATGACACAAACAATGCAAGATCGAAGAATGTCTGGAGGCTGTCTCCAGTAATCAGCTATTCGGTAGCAGCTGATAAGATAACTCTCATTGAGGAACAAATGAATAGCATGTCATCCACATATATTAGCAATTAATATCGCAGGATTATTTTTCAAGCAGTAACTACTGATTTTGCTTCCTTTCTTTAGTTCATGATAGCAGTATCCAAAAGATGATCACACACACTTTCATAGCATTGTGGTAAGATAACTGAAACCAGGTCTGCATTGTCCTAGCTTGTGCCTTTGATGTTGGAAAGTTAGGATTTTCCAAAGAACCTTTAAAACACTTTTTAGCCTGCTGACAATTACATGAAAGCACTTCCTGCTCTCTCCTATACCCATTTTTATTTATGTTAGTTTCATGAATTCTGCACATCACAGAATTCAGACTGGAAGGGATCACAGGTGATCTTCAGTCCAAACCACTAATCCAGGTAGGTAGCTCAGGGCTGCATCCAGACTTGGAATCCTTTGGAAATGGAGACTGTGTAGTCTCTCTAGGCAGTCTACTCTACAGCTTAACCATTTTCAAATGAAAATATTGTTTGTTGTTTTTTTTCCCTTCTGTGCAGCATTATTTCCACAAAGTTCTTTACAAAGTCAAATGTTAAATTGTATTGTGGACAAAAACAACATAATAGAATGGGGAAATAAAAGTATCCAAGCTACCATTCCTTAGATGAATGGCTGCGCATAAGAATAATATATGTTTAAGGTCTAAATGCTCTGAAAATATTTTTTTGTGGTTCAACAAATTCAAATATATTGACCTGAGTCAAGTAACTCAGTATGAAGTATTTCTGTTGTTTATAGAATTGTTTGTGCACATAAGCTTAGATGTAATATTTTCTTCAGTTTTGATCAGCACGGACAAATATATGTACCTTTTTGTAGCAGAGTAAACAATTTTTGAGCCAACTTCTTTTCACTATCCATTTAGGAAAATATCACAAAGGTTCTTAGTGACAGAGCAGTCTCTCTTTTCAGATCTAGTCACTGGGTTTGATAATTCATAAAATTAGGAAACATTGTGGCATTAAATTGAACTGCTAGAGTCCATTTCATTTAACAATTAGACAGTGACTGCTATCTTAAATCTGATAGAATTATTTGAATTACAGAATCATAGAATATCCTGAGTTGGAAGGTACACATAAAATCATTGAATACAACACTTGTCTCCACTCAGAACCACCCAAAAATCAGACCATATGTCTGAAAATATTGTCCCTACACTTTTTGAACAGGCTTAGTGCCATGACCACTTCCCTGGGAATTATGCATGTCACAGTCTTCATTGTAAATATATTCAACCCCTTTTCTGTGATACTTGGTTGACTTTTAAACTGAAGTAGTCCAGAAGCAAAACACCATCTCCAAACAAAAGCAAGAAAATAATCCTTCACCTTCAAATGAGCTTAATTTTAAGAAATATAATAATTTATTGACTGGTTTTTTTTTTTTTTTTGAGGAAATATAATCAATGGATGTCATTTTGCTGAAAAGGTACAAGGTTTTTTTGTATACAATGTACTTAGTTGCAATCCATTAAAAGTCTTCTCAGGAAGCCAGTATTTCAAGTATTGTGCAGCATATAATCATTATTTTTAAAAGGATTCATCATACTGCTTGGATGAAAAATTCACACCAAGCAGACAGTATTTAATGAGTAAATCAATAATGTTCATTTCAGGAAAAAATTAAGTATGGAATATAGCTAGGGAAGATAATAAAACAAGATCAAATACTAAATCTCAGAACTGATGACCCATTAGGGATAATGCAATTCGCCGCAGTATCAAGCTGAAGTGTATTAGGAAACTTACATCATAAAATTTGCTGTGTAAATGCAGATTCAATCTAATTTGTCATATGATTAAAACTCACAAAGAAAGGAATTCAACTACAGTGTAAAATAACTACTTCTGCAGAGCTACACTTGATAAGAAGAATAAGAACTGAGGGTAGGTGCTCATTATAATATACTGCTATATAAATATATCCTATTGGTAAGGCAGAAATATACAAGTCTGCTCTCAAGCACAGTTCCGCTGTTTAAAGATATGCTTGGTACGATTTATCTTAGAAATAAACTTTGCTGCAAATGCCAGCTTGTCAGGTAAATACTTGCTTTTTCTTGTCTGTGTTGCAATGAACACTCAGTGGTGAAATGCACATTAAGAAAATGGTGGACAGGCTTGTGTTTCCAAGATGTCCTACCCTGCAAAAATAAAACAACAAAAAACTTACCTCCCTGGAACAGAAACAAAAAAAGTAGAGTTAGAGAAGTAAACCTTTCTGGATCCTTAATTAGATCTAAACAGTGACAATTTAATATGGTCAGAAAGCTGCTTTATTCTTCCTCCCTTGAGGACTTCTCCTCATAGGAGAGCTATTCAAAGCAAAGCTTGACTGTGTAGAGCATGACAGAGAGAACAGCCTATACAGCTTCCACAGGCACAATTCATGTATGTTATGTGTGATTTACTAAATTAACTTCAAGCAAGAACTCCTGTTATATAGTCAGACATGTATCTGCTGATTCATGTTTTTATATCATCACTTGAGGGCTCAGGTAAGAAATACAGTTATGAAAATCTTTGTGTAGTGATAGAATACATATTAATAGAAAGAGCTTGTGTAACTTAATGCTTGGAAATTCATACAACAGTGATTTTCAGAAATACAAGATCAAATTAATTAGTTTAACAGAGATATGACAGGAGGATGGTTTGATGGATGAATAACTGGTTGTGAGATCATATCTGGAGAGTGGTGGTCAGTGGGTCAATTTCCAAATGGAGATCAGTGATGAGTGATACCCCCAGTGGTCAGTAATTGGAGTGATGCTCTTTAATATCTGCTGTTTCCCACAAGATCTGTGGGCTCAACCTAGGAAAGGAAGAAAGTTTAATATGGCCCTAGCTTACCACCTTATAGTTGGAAGTCAGATGTTGACTCAGGATGGAAAAGAACTCAAGGGCTAAATTCCTTGCTAGTAGTATGATTTTCTCTTAGGGAAGGAAAGACTAAGTTAGTCAGAGAAGTGTGAATGTGTTTGGTGGGGCTGATAAGATAACCCGAGCTACAGCTGAGAAGGAAGAGGAAAGGCTAGGTACCTCAAAGAATTAGCTCATTATCAATTAAAACAATTTCATTTGATCTTTAAGCAAGAATAATTGCTTTGTTGCCTGTTTTGTCTTCTTATAGAATACAAAATCTGCAACAAGATCAAAACAGTCGTTACAAAATTCCCAATACAGTTGAATTTGTTAGTAGGAAATAAAATGTAGAAGATAAAATCATTTACTCTTCTGTATAAGTTACAGCAGTATGCAACATTCATAAACAAATACACTAACAAATATTTTGTTCTAAATCCTCAGAGATTAAATTAATGTATGCTCACCCATCATTTTTGTTACTCCAAGCTACAATGGTGATAAGAATTTTGTGTAGAGCATTACATTTTCTATTTCAGCAAGCCTCAAGTGATCTTTTGGATATTACTAATGCTTAATTTTTATATTTTTTATTATTTTTTAAAAAACTCTGAATACATGGTTCTTTTTTTATCAGGACATGAAACTCTGACAATAATTTTGATATAGAAAATAGGTAATAAAAGTATGGATTTTCAGTGACAATGCAAATTCACACAATGAATATCAACTTTTCTTTATATATAACACTACAGAGTTGTCCTGGCAATTTTTATAGGTATTAATTATTGTAATAATTGCTCACCTGTGAAAGTGACTAGATGATAGACAACCTATAGTTACATTGTACCATCTAGGCAAGGGAGGCTGAAAGGATTAATTACAACATATTTTCCAAGCAATGTCATCCTTGTCTACTATAGAAAACTGTAATTATGTTTATAATTGACTCTTTTCCTTTTCAGTTGCAATTTTATGACTTGCATGTGTTCTCTGCAAAATATAAATAAAAATCCCTCCTTAGCCAACCAGGCTTTTCAGCTTTTTTAACACTGAACCTTCCTTCACTCTACTAGTGTTAAGAAACATTATTTTAAAATCCATTGTTCAATTTCCCCTTTTGTTTTTGATTTGTTCTTGCAACCAGTATGAATTTCATTTGTATTCTTTCAAGTTTATTCAGATTTATTTTTTATGCCTCCTCAGAAATCTTTCTGCTTATTGGAAATAAGCTCTAAATGATTGTCCGTCTTCCCACCTGAAATCTTTGACTCTGTTACACTCCTGTAGATTGTAAATTTCAAGCAAGCTTAATAGAAGTATCAGGAAGATCAAGAACAATTTATTTCTCTATAAATTTCAAGGATCACACTTTGTTCCTCCTCTTTAAAACATGCACAAGTTCATCTTCAAACACTGGAGGTCTGAATTGCATTTGTTCTCATATCTTTAGGTACTGTGCTGAAGGCATTTCTTCTTTATTGTAGTTCTTTTAATATTAAACTCGCTTCATAAAGTAACAAGGCTTGCCTAGTTATCCTGTCTTTCTGTGTGTCATGTGCTAATACGTCATTGCATCTGATCTGCTGTTGGTTCAAATGTTAGTTGTTCTCCATGCTGGGTTCAGCTCTACCATTGTCATACAGCATATCCTTTTGCATGTTTGTTTGATCTGAAGAACTCCTTGGAAAACATTGTTAGAAGACACCCAAGTCTTGAATGTACATAGAATATGCATGATAAAATCCTCCTTATTGTAAGATTTTATCACATATAAACAGAAGAGGCTAAAGCCAGAAGCAAAACTCTTTTTCCTCAGAAAATAACTTAATCAGGTAAGAAAATGTGTAGATGGTTTCAGTTCAAGTAGTTTTTACAATATTTGAAAAGACCTGACTGTTGAGATCATACTGGTAATATGAAATTTTGTTCTGGACCCTCAAATTTAACATTTTATAGCTGCTGTTTCTTGGACAACCCCGAGAATCTGTACAGACTGAAGGATAAATAGATTGAGATCAGCTTTTTTTGAGACTTGTTTCCATGGTGCAAGGTGATAGGACAAGAGGTAAGGGCTCTAAACTTGAAGGAGGGTAAACTTACAGAATCATAGAATTGTAGTGGTTGGAAGAGACCTCTAGAGATCATCTAGACCAACCCACCTGTCAAAGCAGACTCCCTAGACTAGGTTGCACAGGTAGGCGTCCAGGCAGGTCTGGAATGTCTCCAGAGAAGGAGACTCCACCACCTCTCTGTGCAGCTGTGCCAGTGCTCCGTCACTGCACTGTGAAGAAGTTCCCACATACATTTGTGTGGAACTTCCTATGCTTCAGTTTGTGGCCATTTCTCCTTGTACTATCGTCACACACTCCTGAGAATAGTTCAGCCTCATCTCTTTGCTTCCCGCTCCTTAGATATTTATAGACATGGATCAGATCCCTTCTGAGTCGTCTTTTTTCAAGGCTGAACAGACCCAGGTCTCTCAGCCTTTCCTCATAGGGGAGCTGTTCCACACCCTTCTATTCTCACTCAAATTTTTCAATGATTCCATACCTGTCATATATATTCCTACTTTTTTATAGTGTTTTCATGGGTCATTACATTTTTTCTTTTGTTTTTAAACTAAAATTTTTCAGAGGTCTACTATATTCAGTCAACTTCAATGTTATGTATGAGGATAGTAGAATTCTCATTAATTAAGACTTTCTATAGTCATTTAAGGGTAGCAAGTAATCATTTGAAATGAAACAACATTCATAATTTGTGATAACATTCTGTTTACCATTTAGATGCATCTGGTTCTATGATTCTATGAAAAGTACTTTAAGCGAGAGAAGTTTTTATTCATAATGCTTATACAAGAAATTCATACTTATGTGAAGAATGACAAGCTTTTTTCTCCACTCTAGATACAGTGTGTGCCAGAATCCAAGACTCTATAGGATCATGGAACTCTAGCATCATTTATGTTGGAAAAGACCTTCAGAATCACCAAGGGCAACCATCAATCTAACTTTCCAAGTCCCAGTGCTATACAATATACCTTACTGCAACATCTGCATACCTCTTAAATAACTCCAGGGATTCCAGCTCTGTCACTTTTGAGGAGTAAGGGGCAAGGCTCCCTGGGATAATTCATAAGCTGTGACTGCTTTCAGCTTCAAACAAATCAAGGAAACCTGATTTCCCTAAAATACTGATTATGAGATGTTTGTCTCCTCGAGACACCTCATACTGATACTTGAGTTACCTTAAACTTCTGAAATCTTATCCATTATGAACATATAAATAATTATTGTACTAGCTGAAGAGCTGACTTTTCAACAAGACTGTATCATTTCCTTTGTTTAGAGTACAGTGTATCTAAGTAAAGTACATCCAAAGGAAAGGGTCATTAAATCATTAAGACTATTTTATTCAGTCTCGTATGACATCATGGAGAAAAATTAGCCCTGGAAAAGTTAGTGGACATACAATGAAAACCAAAATGATGTTGTGAGCAGATCAAACAATTTTTATTTTAATGTTTAAAATAGAAATTCAGTTGCATAGCAACTTTGTTTTAAAGAAAGAAAATCTGTAACTATATTTAGAATAAAGAAATACTGAAGTGCTTCACGAGCTTGGAAAACTTGCTGCATATGACCAGCCATTGGAAATGGTTTTCATCTCTGTCAACAAATATTTTAATAAAAAGCGTTTCATCATAAAAATTTGTCAGTCTATTTTTCAGAACTAAATGCATATGTTTTAGCATAAATATGAAAACAATGGCAAAAAAAAAAAAAAAAAGTCAGTTTTAAAGGATTTGCTCTGCATTTTCTTTATGCTGGGGTTAACCTGGAAATTAGAATATTATTTTAGGAAAGTCAACATTTTAGTTAATTTTATACTTTGTATTTATCTCAATGCTGCATATAAAATCATTCAGCATTTTAGCTTTGCCATGGTAGAAAATATGCCAAGTCTCATAATCTGCACTTTTATTTGCACAGATAAAGACTTGATATATCTTAACATCCAGCAGAGAAGGTCACCATTTCAGTGAAACCCTAACCAGTACACTACTGAAATAAGTTATAAAAAGAGTAAAAAAATACCAGTTGAATGTAGGTATGTTACTGAAAATCACATACTAACAGACACAAAAATATTCAGTAAATGAAGGCTGAATTGCAGTTTCACTGTTTTTTGTATTTTCATCTGACTCAAGATGTAGTTGTTACATAATGGTTGTTCAGTGCACTGACATTTTTCTTTTACAAATGAGGAAAATTATAAAATAAACAAACAAAAAACCAATAGAATTGAAACTAATTGTTACTTTTGCACAGTATCATACATTTCTACAAGCAGATTTTTCCTTATCGTGAAGGAAATGAATACTTGGGATGGTACGATATATTACGTTGCTTATTTTAACCTTTGCATCTGCTGATTGAGTCTTTTACTTCCCATTGCTTTTAGACAAGAACTTATAATGTAAGTGAAGACAGTTTCCCTCTTCTCAGAATTTTGAGTTTCAGTCATATAACAAGAGATGAGTCCCATAGGTTCTCAATGCAGATTGATTTTCTGATAAAACTGTGCATTTTTACCATCATTGTGAAACAGTTTGTCGATCTTTGCAATTTTGAAAAATGATGAATTTATTATTGTTCATATTTCATTAGAATTCTATTGTCAGTGGGCATTAAAAATGTGCTATTAAAATATTATTTTTTACCTATTCGTATGTCAACTGTGGAAAAAAACTCTTAATGAATAATCTTAATGAATAATAATTTCTAATCAGTATTAGANTCTCGTAGTCATAATATTTAGCAGGACAGTGTCATCAGAACTGGACAAGCCCTTGGGCATAATAGGCAGGCTGAGGAAGGGGTCTGGTGGCAGGGGAAAGCACACAGTCACAACCCATTGTCTACTTTCTTCATACCTGCTGTATTAGTATGATACCCCTAACTTCTTGATTTAGCCCTGACTAATATACATTGATAAAGAAAAAAGTATTTATTAGGTGTGCCTTAACATCAAGTTTAGACTGCACTGGAAGAAATAAAGAATTTCAAGCACAAAAGTCCATAATCTAAACAAAAACTTGACAGTTTTTTTATAGCCTCCCTCAGAGATGTCATCCAAACTCTGGGAAGAGAACTCTTGAACTCCAATGTATTGTTAGAAAATGGTATTCTTTTATACCTTACAATACATGCTGGACATCTTGACAAATCAATCACACTCTCTCAGAGTTCAAGTTCTAGATTTAAACTGTTAAGATGTACATATACAATACAATGGCATATATATTCATTCTTTTTCAAACACTCATTAATATATGTTAATGTCCTTCTGTGCATGAGTGGCAGTGGCTTCTGGTGGCATTGGGCCACATACTTTCTCCCCATTTTCCATCATTAGGCTTATCACAGCTGTTTTTCCCCAAGTCAGCAAATTTCCGTTCTTGTTAGGCCATGAGCAACTTCCAAAACAATGCATTTGAAATCCAAGGAAGAAGTCCTTGTACCTGGCAGATGCAAGGACAAAAGTAGTCTACTCTGGCTACTAGAGTGAACCAGAATTGTTCAGAAAAACAAGGCTGNAGTCTTTTACTTCCCATTGCTTTTAGACAAGAACTTATAATGTAAGTGAAGACAGTTTCCCTCTTCTCAGAATTTTGAGTTTCAGTCATATAACAAGAGATGAGTCCCATAGGTTCTCAATGCAGATTGATTTTCTGATAAAACTGTGCATTTTTACCATCATTGTGAAACAGTTTGTCGATCTTTGCAATTTTGAAAAATGATGAATTTATTATTGTTCATATTTCATTAGAATTCTATTGTCAGTGGGCATTAAAAATGTGCTATTAAAATATTATTTTTTACCTATTCGTATGTCAACTGTGGAAAAAAACTCTTAATGAATAATCTTAATGAATAATAATTTCTAATCAGTATTAGAAAATAAATAATCTGGCTTTTTTTTTTGTTGTTGTTGTTCTTTCCGTTTTGTTTCTTTTTTAAATTTTCTGATTGCTTTCAGAAATTAATTTTGTATTATTTGGTAAGTAAATTGAATATTTATAGTTTTTCTTGGGAGTATGTCTCTCCAGGGTGAACATATATGAAGATGTGGGAGGAGAAGATGAGATGAATAGCATAAAGACTAACAATGAAAAAAGAATGAGTTTATGTAGTCTTCATTTTCTTCCATTCTGTATACATGGTAAGATTATTCAAAACTGCAGATGTAAAATGCCAAACAGGAGCACAGGCTGGTCAGTGTGCTGGGGTGGCNCACTCTCTCAGAGTTCAAGTTCTAGATTTAAACTGTTAAGATGTACATATACAGTACAATGGCATATATATTCATTCTTTTTCAAACACTCATTAATATATGTTAATGTCCTTCTGTGCATGAGTGGCAGTGGCTTCTGGTGGCATTGGGCCACATACTTTCTCCCCATTTTCCATCATTAGGCTTATCACAGCTGTTTTTCCCCAAGTCAGCAAATTTCCGTTCTTGTTAGGCCATGAGCAACTTCCAAAACAATGCATTTGAAATCCAAGGAAGAAGTCCTTGTACCTGGCAGATGCAAGGACAAAAGTAGTCTACTCTGGCTACTAGAGTGAACCAGAATTGTTCAGAAAAACAAGGCTGTTCACACACCAAAGTTAAAATGGAAAGTTTTAGAACTAGCGCTCATTCATTCCTTTTACTAAACTAATACATTGGTCCTTAAATGAGTATACTGATCCCTATTGCTAAATCAGCTTATATCATAGAGAAGTTCCCAAAATGCCTCCTTGGTGTGATAGCTAAGGATGCAAGTCTGCAACAATCCTTCTCTGTGTGAAAGCCACATTCCACTCTGGATTGTCTTGATGTTTCCTTAGTTTCTTCTCTACAAAATGGCAATTTCCAGATGGGAAGCTTTAAATATAGTAGTGAAATGTCTCCCTTGGCTATCAGGTTCACTTACTAGGATGGACTAGGGAAGATGAACAACAGGTGTATCCAGGCATCACAGCTGATTTTAAACATGTTCTCGCTTGCTCTGCCTTAGGGATTGCAACTGATGTAAAACATGTCTTACACCTACCCTATTCCATAAATCAACTCTTGCAAGGAAAATCAATCCTTTGTGTCCACCTCATTGGCTGCCTGTCATTCTGCAGTAGACGGTTTTCCTTCAGCCACAGAATTTTGTATCTAACAGTGGTTTCAATGGCATAAATCAGCCTAAATGAAGAAAAAATATTTTTGCTGTTGTTTGATCTTGTTTTACTTTCTTCTTAAAGCTACACAAATCTGATTAGTTGTTTAAAAGTAGGAGTCTACCTCTGAATGTCTCTCAAAATTTTACTCAAATGTAATCATAATGGTAGTTAAGCAGCTGAAATTTCTTTAAACTGAAAGACATGAAATATGCTAATACTATTGGAGCTTTTCAGGTTAAGATTTGAGGTTTCATTAGGATAACAACATCCTCAAAATGATGTATAAAGATTTGATAACTGTACCTCCTTTATAAGAACTCATTAGGAAAAAAAAGTCTTTAAATATCAATCTGTTAAAGAGGACAGCAACAGGTTTGAGATTCGGGAAGCAAAAAAAACAAAAACAAAAACATACATAGTTTTTGACACAACAAATTGTTTTCTTTTGTGAATGTATGTAATTAATGATTTACACTGTCACCACTATTGAGTGCTTTTAGAAAATATCTTTGGCCATAACCTATTATAACGAAGCATCACGGACCCACAAAATATTTTTTTCTTAGAAGTGATGTCGAGTTCAATTACAGGTCTTAGGAGAATGTGTATCAATGCTGGTCTCCCATACCAACTTTCTGAAGAGAAAAATTTGGTTTTGTACCAGCTATCTATAAGAAATATCATAAAACACTACCATATGTACCAGGGATGTTATGGTATTACAATACTGTTCATTCACAAAAAAAATGTACTTTACTCCAAGGAATTTTATATCCTTTTCTGTTCTCCTTCAAGTGCTATATCTTTTGGGTACTTGTTTCTTTGCCATTATAGCTAAGTTTTTCCCCATGCAGGTCATCATATTTAGTGATCTTCTTTCCTCCTTCTTTTTACGTCCTTTACACATTTACTTAGTTCAAATCGTTTCTTCTCCCTAATACTATCCCAAAAATATTTGGAATTTTAATATCTTTTTAAGACTTGATATTAATGAATACAAACTAAGAGGGAATTATTATCACAGTTTTATATTACTGAGCTAGAAGTCTCTATCTAGTTCTTATATACACATGCAGAAACAGTAATAAGAAATTAAAAAAAAAAATTAAATGTTTCCAATCCCTTCTTCAACGTCCCTTAACTCATCAAAAAGTTTAGGAGATAATTGCAATGGTTTATAATTACCACATTGAATGGCTTCATGTGCATGTGGTTATTAAGAAGAGTACAATGGGTAGAAAAAAACCCAAACAATCTGGAGACAGAGCACACAATTAATCTGAGAGATTTAGTAATCTCTCACAAATGCATTAAGATGTTATACAGAAGATTTCTCTTTACTGATCATTCTGAACTGATCACTCACTGTTGAAGTAGTGAAGGGCAAATTGTATCAGAGGCATTTTGTTAGGAGACTTTCTATCCTTAAGTACCAGTTGACTATACATTAATTTAATTTTCACATCATATACAATGACTTGCAACAGAAACAACAAAATTCTGTTAATGTAGAAAAAATACACAAAAATATAAATATGTAAATTAAAATAAAAAGTATTCTACAATTGAAGTAACGGAGGGAAATTTTTGTGCTAGTTATATAGTAAATGTGGAACAACTGTAAAAACAATAAGTAATTTGCTTTTGGGTGATGTACAATGAAATCTTCAGTAACTGATCAAACCTTTCCTGACCTAAAAATCAAAAATAAGGCTAAACATTGAAAATTGGTCTTAGCCCCTTTAGAAGAAAGAAAAAAATACAAAGGAAAAAGAAAAAAAAAAAAGCATAAAATTATAACTAAGATATTTCAATCTTGAAAGATAATTCTGCACATAGATTTAAAATCAATGGACCAAGCTTGCCAGACTGGAATTAAAAAGCAAAAACATTTTTTAATTTATCTGACGGGTGACTGAGAATGCAGATTATAGATTAATGAACTTCAGTACGTTTTTTTAATCCACAGTAACAGAGAACATGCTTATGTACTTTCTATTTGCCAAATCAACAAATTCCTTAAATAAATGCTTAAATTTAAGCATTATTATAACTCATTGATTCTACTGGGACTCAGACATACAATTAAAAATAAGAATGTGCCTAATTAACTTGCAAATGTCTGTATATTTTCTGCTTTGTCTTTAGTAAGGTTAGCATGTGTAGTCTCTAATTTTGACTCCTAATTTAGAATATTGATAATTGTCCCTGGTCCAATAAAACTATTAACTGGGGTACGTAAAATCTTAGAAAAAAATGTGGATCTGCATTTTAATTTAAATTGTTAGAAAAATGAACATTTCTTGAGTGCAGTTTCTTGAGTGTTTGTTGTTGTAGTTGTTTGTTTATTTGTTTATTTTTACCTTAGACTTTTGTTTTTCTATGGAAATCCTCAAAATTCATTTTCCAAAACAGACGAATAAAGTACAGATTTACGTAAAAAAAAAAAAAAAAGATGAAAATTTGACAGCATGTCAAGATTAGTTTGATATCCGATGATTGAGAATTTTGTCATACATGATATACATATAACTTCTAAATATATATGAATACATAGAAAATTGAATAAATATGATAGACATATAATTTATCCCCTTACATTTTGCTGTAGATGGCAATCAGTGCAGGGATCCCAGTGCTTTATGGAGGTGACATTTCCCCCACCCATGCAATGGAGCGCACTATCCAGTCCTTGGTGACAAGCACCACCTGCAAACCTGTCACTTTCTTTGAATTGATTCCTAGCTAATCTGTTTGTCTGTATAATATTATAGTGTTATCACCGCCTTCCACCCATAAAGAGAGTCATCATTCATAGATTAAATTAAAAGTAAAACTCTTTGCTACTGCTATCTTGGTTTATTTTTAAAAAATCTGTTAAAAATATCAGAACACCAAGGAACTTCTTGTAATTTTAATTGATGCTGAACAAGATTTTAATTTCAATGTATTCCCGACATCTGTAGGTATGTGAATTCAAGTTAAAGCGATGGTAAATTGAGGCTTTAATTCTACTGATGGCAGAGCTTTTATTTCAAAAGGAAGTGCTCTCTAGCTCCTGCAGTCTGGTAGATTTTGTGAGGCACTTCAGTAAGTACCTCTTCAAAGTGCTCAGATGTTTCCAGATTCTGGTCAAGATATTTATGACAGAACCTTAAAAACTCAGTAACAGCCTGAGTATGGTCATGCACTAGTGCATCCTACATACTGGACAAGGGACAAAAGTTGCACAATGTATTGACTTGCTCTGCACAACAAAAGCGACACAGTGAAAATTGGAAGTATTTCTACATCAAATGAAATATGGGTTTTGTTAAAAAATGATATTATAGCTACACACTGAGTATAGGGAGATATCTTTCTGCATGGTGCAATTTTGGTGCAATATGTTGATTTCTGGGTATCTTGCCACGAACCTCTAATTAATATAAAATGAAAGAATCTCTCAATCTGCAATACACTAAAAAACAGCACACTAAAATTACCAGTGAATGGCATTTCAAAGATGATAATTTATCTTTGCCCTGAACAAGACACTTCAAGCATTTTCAAGGGCATCACATCTTCAAGCTTTAAAATATCAACTAATTATCAAATCAATGATCATTTGGGAAAAGTAATGAAGTATGGAAAATAACCACTTCAAATTATATAAGTCATTACTGTAAAGTATTTAAAACTAGTAAGTCATTAGCAAAGAGATTTAATATATGGGTATTAAATGCCTTCAAAGTTTGATGAAAAAAAAAGCAAACAGTATTTTAATTGCCGTAATTTCCTTTAAAATAAGTAACTTGCCCTTTAAGCTCTTTACACTTAGCTATCACTTGTTTATTTTTCTAAGGAAATATTCATTCATTTATTTAAATTATTGTGGGCTTTTTACAAAAGTTCACACTGCTAGTTAACATCAAATAGTTAGAGTTATTTAAAATAGCAACCAGCAGAATGACTCAAAGTTCAAGACTGAAAATACTTAAAGAAATGCTTAATTTTAAGCTTATGACTAGTCAGTCCTCTGGAGTTCAATATATACATAAATATTTCCAGGACTGGGATCCTGTTGCTTTTTTTTTTTTTTTTTGCTCTTGTTTATTTTGCAATTAATTTATCCTATGTTTGCTCATAAATGCGCAGATATGGAGGTAGACAGTGAAAGGAGATGGAAGAAGCAAAACAATTTCTAGGACTTCCCTTTCCTTCATTCTTTCTTCTTTTTCTTTCTTGCCTAAGGAATTTTTGACCAATACAGTCACTGTTGTTTAAGCAGTGCTAGCACCTAAAGGATTTGCCTGAAGTCTAGTCAACCTGATGTGTTTTTAGGAGAGTAAGAAATTGAGATAAGTACTTTCTAAAAATATGTAGACTCCATAATGCTACCTCTCTGCCTCTATATTAGTTGGAAGAAAAGATTCTTTATACTCTTCAGCTTTCCAATTTATTCACTTCCTATCCCATATGTACCACTGGGGAGAAATCCTTCCTCATTTTATTAAATATAGGAAATAAAAGTTTCTGCAGGCAGCTCATAGATAGAGACAACACTTAGAGTCTTAGACATGGTAATTAAAGAGCTACTACATACAAGATCTCATTGTGATTCAGGTAAACAAATTTTAATGCTTGTTTCTTTCAGTTCTCAACTACCTTCTGCACAGCCATCAGTACCCCAGTGAATACAACCCACCTACTACATGCATAATAGCTATATAATAGATAATTGATGTGTCCCCTTACAAAACAGTTTTAGTAATGTACTATCTATATTCTAAGGTTTCACCAACTCTGATAGAAAATGTAATAGTAGAGTTGACAAGAAAAAAATCTGATTTAATTTATCAGGTGAGTAACAAGTAGGGTGATGATAAAATTTAGTATCATAGGACAGTGTAATATCTCTTCTCTCTCAGACTGGAGAAAAAATATTTTCCTCCAGAATTCTCTCCCATTTCATCCAACATTTCTTTTTCTCTGCCTCTCATATTGGTGATTTTAGCCCTGGTGAATGATTCAGACTTTTCATATATCATTCATGTAGGGAGAAGTCCTTTGGCTTGTTCATAATTTGGATGTTCTGTTTTTTTCTCTGACAATAGAAATTCTCTATTTGTGTGATCTCTCTAGATTCTTTTGTAAACTCATCGTAATACCATATTTGATATTCTCAAAAAGTGATAAATACCTCTGTGTTTGTGGGAAGAAGTCATGAAAGAAAGCTGAGGCATGACAGAATACCTAAAATGTAGGTTGTGTCAAGATGACTAGGTCCATTATAAAGTAAATTCACTGTAATGTTGTTCCAGCAGGAAATAACTGTGTCTCTGACCTACTAGTAATTTACACTTAGGTTAAAATCCTCCTTCTCAGAGAATTTAATCTAAGTCACTCTTTAAATCCAAGAAGCTTGGAAAATCATGATCACTTGAGAAACCAAATATCATTTCCATTGCGTTATTTTATAAGGTAGTAAGAAATGCGTAAGCTGCTCATCCAAATTTACCTTTAATCTAATCTTTTCTAGTTCCCAAATACAATGTTACCGTCTTAGTCAACCCCAAATTACTTCTGAGTAACATTTACCTGAAAAAAAATTCTCAGTAAAGACAAGTAACTGCTCTGTTAATAGTTGCAATACATCCACTGAGCCATTCTATGGACAATTTACTCTTTGATCTCTTAATAGATTACTCTTGATTTCCTGGGGTCTAATTTCAGTTTTTGATACTAAGTTAACTTTAAGCTGATGGAGATAAATCATTAGGATATGTTTCTTCTCCAAGTGTGTTCAGGCACTGGAATGGACTGTCCAGGGGGCTGTTGGAGTCACAGTCCCTGGAAATATTCAAGGAACATTTAGATGTTGTACTAAGGAATGTGGTTTAGTGAGGAAACACTGATGGTAGTTGGATGGTTGGACTGTATGATCTTGGAGGTCTTTTCTAACCTTAATGATTCTACGATTCTGTGATTCTACAATAGCGACAGATGAGTTTTGATGGAAAGTTTTTGAATAAAGTATGTAACAAAAAGCATTGCAGCAACTTTTCTATTTGCAGAGATAGAGAAAGGTCACTCTGGAGTGTTCAAAAGGAACAGAAAGTAAGTTTCAAAATTATTGTATGATTTTTAATTGTATATTATTCTATACCTCCCAAGCCTCTATGTTAGCATAGATTATGTCTACACTGTAGTGAGGAATATGAGATAGCTTAGTCTGACAAGCTTAAAAAGGAATTCAAATTTTCATGCTTTGATTTTACATTTTTAAGTTTTATACATTTTTTCTAAATCAGCTAAAAGAATCTTCCTAACTATTCCCAATACTTCGCCAGTTTTACCAGTAAAATAAATCCAAAATATAAAGTTGGTGACTCTGTAGTTTGTATTTTCAGAATCTAATGGGACAATTAGCCAGACAAAAATTATTTTGGTTATTTAATCTGATAACTGCTGGAATTTGTTCATGAAAGCAGCTGGTGCTATTTAGCTTTGTGGTTGAGGAGAAAGTGTTTCTTGAAAATAAAAGAATGAGGTCTACAACAAAAACACAGGCAAATATTAACTTGGTTGCACTGTCTAGCTTTGAGGAGAGGTTTAAAAGTGGTTCTCCCACATCATTGTGGAATGCCTTCAACAGTTCCCAGGATTCTACTGCATAAACAGTGAGACTGGATTCACTGCAAAATCTTGCTATTCCTTTGGTTCCATCCTGGTCTTTTGAACCTTCTTGGCAGAAAACTTGCAGATATCTATTGAACAGTGTCTTCTTCCAATATTTTTTTCTCCCACTCATACATTAATTATATCTTCCTGAATTTCTTGTGTGCTATTCCATAGATGACCTCACATTGCAGCAAATTGAAGAGCCTTTAGTTATATAGAAAGATTTAAACAAAAAAATACATGTTATAAATGGCAAAGCTGAGTTGTCCTAAGAAGGACTGCAGCTACATTTACCTTCCGCTTGCTTATATCGTATTAGAGCTAAGTCCTAAATTGTGTATGCTTTTCTTTACAAGTTAGTGCTTGTAAGTGACTGTTTCAGTGGTGACTGAGCAGTTGGTTTCAAATTTATCCTCTGAACAGAAAGTAAGTAGTAGCCTTCTGGAGATCCCAGGGGATTTTAGAATAGGTGCTACAGGGATCAATGTCACTTTCATTACTCTTTCACAGTTAATCAATGAAGCACATAGTGTGACTTAACTGTAGTTCTGAACACGCTTGACAGAACTCTCAAGAAAATGGGAGTAAAATGCTCTAGGATGTTCCTGTTCTCAACACTGAAAGACTGATCTACTGAGTCAAAGAAAACCGTCTGTTATTACCCAGCAAATTTCCTCCTAAAGAAATATGTGCTTCAGCAGACTGTTTTACTTCAGTAGTCTGTAAGGATTAAAACAAGCACAACTGTTTAGATGACAAATGCTTTCCAACTCTTGCAGGGTAGTTTTGAGTTATAAAAATGATATGCTCTAATAAAAGTCTTTGGTCAATTTTTTTTTATTATTTTTTTTATTGTATTGTAAGAAGAATAAAGAACCAACAAAGAGAAATTGAAAAGAACCATTAAGCTATGGGAAAGAGTCTCAGTCACATTGAAATAATTCAGAAGTCTCTGGAAGTCACTGTAGTTGCACAGATTTTAGACTAGTACACTATCATAACCACAGTGTTATTCCTATTGTTACGTCATTAGGAGTAAAGTGATGAATAATAGTTATCTTTTTATAATGGCTGTGTCTAGAGCACAGAGTTGATTGAAAAATCAAATCAAAAGCTAGTGATGTTCTTTTTCATTATTTAGCAAAATGACAGCTGTGATTAGAAAATCAGTGATCAGACTTTGTCTGTATTATAATGAGTAGCAATATTCTGCACTTTGGAATATCACTCTATCAAATCGACTTTAGCAGTAACAGTTTAGACTGGATTAATTCATATTGCAAATACAATCGAAGAGGCATAAATTAAACACACTAATATTACAAAGCAAATTCAATTAACATTGTAATTAAGGTAGATATTTTTTTCCTATGCTAGCACCTTTTCACATCTGATCTCTGAAACTTTCTGACTTCTTTTTCAAGATGTCTTCCAGACAAAAATTACATACTGAGTTCTGATCTCAGAGTCATTATTCCTGGCAATGGTTTGAGAGGATATGAACAGAGGACTGAAGTGTACATTCTGATTTCTAGATTCTAGGCCACTGGCTTTGAGAAGTCACACTTTGATTCATAAACTGAATAATTCTAATCTGAAAGTTACTGCAAGACAATTATTATGAGACACTACCATATTTAATTTACTTTATTTCTTGCCCATTTTTCTTGGTTTTCATGAAGACTAATTTATTAAAAAACTATAGTCAAATTATCTACTATGTCTTGAGCTGAACAAGAGTGCATCTCAAGGAACAGATAGATCACTACAATAAACCTGATTTAGACGGCTGTGATAGACAGTAAAATTTGGGCTGTATCTAAAGACATTGAAGACTTACCAGCTTTAGCTGAATAATCAAATAACCATGTAACCTCACTTAGGTTCACTTATGTTCATGTGATACTGTCTTCTAAAGAGTCATGTCATGAGAAAGGTTTATTTCTATTTTCATAGAAAAAGCTGTGATCTGTTGTTGTTGAAACTGATGAAGTAAGGAACAAAAGAAAAAAAGGAAAAAAATGATCTCCAAATGCAAATACAGCCTGGTAAAATGTTTTTCTCCTAACTGAGTGTTTGGATACCCTTTCCAAAAATTCACTGTAGGTTTTAACAAGCTTAGCAAGAAGTATTTCCAACTAAGCTCCATTTCTAGCCAGGAACAAAACAAAATAAAACAAATCTGCATAAAAAGTTAAAATCCTGGGAGCTTTCTACCAATAACCTTGTTCAAGAAAAAAAAGAGTTTAATCTGCAGCTTCAGATCTGAGATCATCTTGAAACTGGAATATGCTGTCCAGGAAACAGTTGTCCCAATCCTTGGCTGTATTTAAGAGTTGTCATGGCACTAAGGGACATGGTTTAGTGATGGGACTTGGTAGAATTGATTAATGGTCAAATCTGATGATCTTTAAGATATTTTCTACTTAAATGATTCAATTTTAAGCTGGGCTGACTGATAAGTGTCTCAAGCAATTCCAGTTGTCAATAGCCTATTGAAATTGCAGTAAATTAATAAGGATCTGGTTTAATTCCCCTGATCCTGCTGCAAGCTCAATGCACTGTGTGTGATGGCATTTATTTTGTAATTGGCATCATATTATCCAGTGTACTATCATCAGCAAAGGTTAAGAAACATTTCAGAGGTATTTCTGATTTGTTCTAACAAAGTTATTCATAAGCAATTGATAACTATTTTGCCCTTTTACTTGTCTTGTGAATGATATTAAAATTCATAAGTATTAATTTTCATAATGTTCGTCAATGTTTAGTGCACCAACCTGAAGTGAAGTGGAATGACTTTCTTAGAGTTATTTTTATCTATCTCACTTTTTTTTTTTTTTAATAACCATCAGCATTTCTGCAGCAATGTTACCTCTGCAACTGTTTCCATGGTAAGGGCAGAGAAATCATTCTATGAGAAATATTTTTATGATATGATACAGAAACCAAGGTAAATGGTAAAAAAATAAATGTGAGTCCTGCATTCTGGGAATTATAGCAATGACTTAAAAAACTTTGATGTGCAATTAAAATAAAAAAGGCATATTTCATATGACAAAGAGTTAGGCTCAAAATCCTCTTTGTGGTCAAAAAGGAAACACACCATTTATGTGTATATATGTGAGCGCATAATCTAGATTTTTTTTAATTGCAACTGATTTCTTATGAGTCTGATCACAACAGTTCATATTTAATTGTTCCAGAAAAAGTAAGAATAATGGTGCATTTAAAATAGCAATACTTTTTCCATGCTGCATCAAAAGAAGAGTGGCTAGCAGGGCAATGGAGGTGATTGTCCCCCTTTTCTGTGCAATTGCAAAGGGCACCATCTGGTGCACTGCATTCTGCCCTGAGGTCCCCAGCACAAGAACGACATGATGCTTTGGAGCTGGTCTGAAGGAGGGCTGCAAAGATGATCAGAAGGCCGGAACACTTCTGTGAAGAAAGCTTGAAGGAGTTGGGCTTGTTCAGCTTGGAGAAAAGAAGGCTTTAGGGAGACCTCATTGCAGCCTTCTTGTACTTGAAGGGAGCTTGTGAAAAGAAAGGGGGACAACTTTTTACACGGTCTAATAATGATAGGACAAGAGATAATGTCTTTAAAATAAAAGAGGGGAAATTTACATTAGATATTAGGAGGAAATTTTTTACTCATAGAGTGGTGAAGCACTGGCACAGGCTGCCCAGAGAAGCTGTGTCTGCCCCACTCCTTGAGGTGTTCAAGGCCAGGCTGGATGGGGCCCTAGGTGGTGGGTGGCTGCCCTGCAACCCTGCCCATGGCATGGGGGTTGGAACCAGATGATCTTCAAGGACCCTTCCATCCTAAGCCATTCCATGATCCTATGATTCTTAGTAGAACCTTTTCCCAGTGCTATGCTCACTCTTCCCTTTCAGCCTCTAAGGCCCATGTTCTCATCCTGATGGTGGTAGTGGAATATGTTCTGCAGTGAGTTGTCAGCATTTGGAGACCTTTGTTGAGAGAAACATTACGTTCATGTATTTTTTTTTCTTCTTACTCATTGCACAGCTCAAGGCCAATTATATATTTGCTAAAACTTTTTAAAAGTTCTCCCATTCTTCATTGGTCTGAAGCTCCACATTACATCTGAATTTATTACATATAGAGATTTTATACCTAACTGCTACATGTAAACACAGTTCCACAGCATAAGTATTTAGTTTTAAAAGAGTGAGACAGAAAATATCGGTAGTCATAATTAGGAGTTGTTCCTCAGCTGAATTCAGTAAGCTTACATTCACTTACATTCACTCACAAAAGACTGGAATAAATGATGTTACTTTCTTTTATACACGTTTAATAAAGAGTGGATCAAACTCTTAGGAGGTGAACTGAAATCATTCCTTGTCAGACAAGTATCCGTTCACATTTTTCTAAACAGTCTGTCATTATAAAGACTGAACTTACAAATTCAAGAAAAAAGAAAACAAAAAACAGCAAGTACTGGGAATTATATATTTCAAAATTATTACTGTGGCTGTAATTATTAAGGAGGGTGCCTTCTCTGAGAAGTCTTTTAGGTTTTGCTTATTAATGAATGAGTTAATTTCTTTCTGTTCTGAGATGGACTATCTCTAGATAGTAGTTCTTGTATGCCAGCTATGAGTAATGTAGCTATGGGCTCAGTCTAGCACCTCAGCCAGGCATCTCTTTCATATATAAGTAGCAGATAAAACAGTGGGCCAGAAAGGAGGTGGGTGAGATGCAGTGTGTGCAGTATGCTAATGGAGATATATAAGCCTCTACTTCATTCCTGTTGGGAATAGGATCCACGTTGTCGCTTAAGATCCAGCTCAGGGGAACATGTGCCCAGAGACTCTTCTTTATGAGACTAGATTAAATGCAAACGCATGGTAGTGTTAAGATGTCTGTCATGCAACGCTTAAGGAAATCTGTCCCATGGCTTCTAACAGCTCCACAGCTGAAAAGAATTATGGATCTAGTCTCTGTCTCCTGTACCTCAGAAGTTTAAATTTCATTGGAAAGCGATATACGTGACCTGAATTTTCCTTTTCCTTTTCCTTTTCCTTTTCCTTTTCCTTTTCCTTTTCCTTTTCCTTTTCCTTTTCCTTTTCCTTTTCCTTTTCCTTTTCCTTTTCCTTTTCCTTTCCCTTTCCCTTTTCTTTTCCTTTCCCTTTTCCTTTTTTCCTTTTCCTGAAAAAGACTGCTCTTCTTCAGGAGGAAACTGAAAATTTTGGAATAGGAAGTGAATCCTCTCAGCAATACATGAACATATGTAGTTTGTTACATTGCTCATCCACCAGATCTTGATATGGAAAATAATTTTAGTCCTTTCAGGTTTGGGTACAAAGTGTTTCTTTTTCAACAGGATTTGTCTAGGGGTAAAATCTGTTGCTGTTCACATATTTTAATGGTCAAAGCTGCATTATGTCTTCACAGCAGCCGCAATTTAAAGAACTCTGATAAGCAGTATTAAAAAAAAGCCAAAAACATATTGTACCTCTCATTTCTTGTGTTTTGGTTTTCTACCTTTGCTGCAGTCTCTTTTCTTCACAAACACTGAAGGACAGGAACAAAATGTTAGGCCATTATTTTTCACATTCAGGTACTTCATAACCTACTAACCTTGGTGTATCTTTAGTTATGCAGCTAGCTAATTTGACTAAATACATTTTGGTAAATGTATTGTTAAGGGAAGTGATTGTCTTGCTCTATACTGAGCTGGTGCAGTCTTATTTCAGGTGCTGTGTGCAGTTTTGGGCACCACAGTACAAAGAGTTCATAAACCTATCAGTGTCCAAGAGAGAGCTGAAAAGATGGTGGAGGGTCTGAAGAGTAGAATATATGAGGAGTGACTGAGGTTGCTTGCTTTTTTTCTGGACCAGAAGAATCTATGATTCTTGGATTACCTTAAAAACACATCAGCTCAGGATTGAGTGTGAGGTATTCTAAGTTCATTAAAGCAGTTATAGAACTGATGAATGTGCTTAAAAAACTAATGATAGAATGATTAAATGTTTTGAAATATAGTGTTGATTTGTGGATTTTCTTTCTACTTTTATTCATTTAAAATGAAATTCTCATGAGTGTCATATGTTTGTTTACCTGTGAAATAACAATTTCACTGTTCTGTTAATTGCTTCACATTCAAAAGTGAGAAATTCCTTCAATCATTCCTGGGTTACATATGGTTAATTCTGGCTTTATGTTTATTCTGCAAGTTAAAAAAAAAAAGTATTAACATTAGTCTTTTGAACTTCAGCTACAGAATCAGATAATTCATTTTTGGAAAAAATAATCATTTGTCCATTTTCTGCTAGACTGTACACATTTTGCTTAGGGCTGTGTTGTGTGGCTTCAAGCATGCTGAAATAAGCAAAAGTTAAAAAATCTAATAATGTTACATTCATGATTATAGAAATTTTCTCCCTTCTAACCTGTAGACTTTAACAATTAATGAATTATACTACAATATGTTGCAGACTCTGGATAATTTAAAATAGAATGATAGTTCATAAATTGAGTTTCTCAAACCAGTTTTTTGGGTGGGAGATCAGAGATTAAATAAATATGACATATTCTTTGCTTGTAAATAAACATTAAAGTTATTTTATATAGGTTTTACATTTGGTAACTTATTGCAGTAAAGCTTACTGAAAATTGTGGTAGTTCACTGTCTAGCTCATAACTAAAGCGTTGAAAGTACCATCATTCCATTGATATTAGTGATACTGATCCTGGGAAGAATGTTATTTATGAATTGTAAATATCATTCTTTTTGTAAAAAGTTATTCAGAAAAAAACAGATGTGAATTTTCTCATTATAAACAGATAAAGTATCTTAAATTCTTTAAAGAATTCTTGTTAGAATATCAGTTTTCTCAAGTCTAATCTGTTTGAGGTGTTTATCAGGAATGTGACGGCAAAACCATTTCTTATTTATGGACTTTATTTCTTCTCTTGTTCACACATTGTGACAATGGGAAAACCATATGCTTATGATGTGAGTCCCACTCTTTAATTTGCTTTTATTTCTCCTTTTTTTAAACTCTGAATGTAACATCCCAGTGTGGAAAGAGTTCTTATTCCTCTATAAACTCTGGTTCTTGAAGTGTAAAGATCAAAAAGAGACTGAATGAAAAGTCTGACTTTCAAAACTGGAACTCAATTCAGATAGTTTCGCAGAATTAATAAGAAGATACTTCATGCCCTTTTTGCCTCAGTGTTCATTAATAAATCAATTTGTTCCCAAGATATCTATTCCCTGAGTTGGAAAATAGTAATGAGGAAATAAGGTGAAGTGTCTATAATCCACTTTGAAATTTTAGATAATCTACCACATCACTTGAATATTCGTAAGTCTGTTGGGTTCGACAGGATTTATCCAACAGTCATGAAAGAGATGTTAGAAATCCTGACAAAGCCACTTTCAATAATTTACCAACACTGCTGGTTCACTGAGAAGATCCCAGTTGACTGGAACCCAATCTATAAGATGTGCAAGAAGGAAAATGCAGAGAATTACAAACCTGTCAGTCTGATCTCAGTGTCAACTAAAGTTATGGATAAGATCACCTTTTAGTGACATCACAATGCATATGCATGACAACTGAGTGGTCAGAAGCAGCCAGCATGGGTTTATGAAAGACAGACCCTGACAGAGTGATACAATCTCCTTCTATGACTAGTGGACTCACTCACAAATTGAGAGAAAGTTTGTGGATGTCTTTACCTGGATTTTAGTGAAGTGTTTTACACAGTTTCCCACTACATTCTCCTGGAGAAACTGGATGTTTGTGAATTGAATAGCTGTAGATTTTGCTGAGTGAAGAACCATCTGCATGGTCAGGCTCAAAGAGGCCTATAAGTTAGACTTGTGATTTTATAAAGCAAAATTCTCTTAAATTTGTAGGGGAGCCACCATTCCTAGAGGTATTTAAGAGATAAATGAACATGACACTGAGGGACATTGTATCCTGATGGCATGAGATTGAGGGTTGGAATTGATGATCTCAAAAGTCTTTTCCAATCTAGATAATTCTATCATTCTATGAATAACAGTTTTTCCTAGCTATGGCTAGAAAACTTTACCTACTTTATAAATACATTCACATTTGATTGTTCACTTATACCCCTAATACTCCTGTAATGCTGTTTAAAACAAAAAAGCAGAAGGAAAGGGAATGGGGAAAGAGAAAAAGGAAAGGAAAAGGAAATGGAAAGGAAAAAAAAGGAAAAGAGAAAGAAAAAGGAAAAGACATACCAAAATAGCTTCTATTATAAATGATCCATGTGTACAATTGAACTAACAGAGCAATACTAATAGTACTTAGCAGTAAACAAAGCAATAATGTCTTTGAATTCAGTTTTCCAAAGCATAATCAACTAAAAACACAATGGCTTTAGTAATATTGACAGTAAACTACAGATGATCTGTAAGTTCTCTAAGGGTGGTCAATGTTTTCCATTGTTAAAAGCGACTGTGTTTATCTGTGTGTATGTATATGTATCCACATAGCTCTACCATTAAACAATTTCCACAGGCAAAAAAAACCATTATTTCCTTCCAGAGTAGAATGGACCAGAGTACTGGTCACAAATAAACAAACTACTGTTCTCTATATCCTCTATTACCATAGCTATGCTGCTTCATTCTTGAACAGACTCATCTCCCACTTGGAATTCACTTTCTGTTATACTGACACCATAGCCTACAGTGATCAATTATCTGTATGCATTATGGCAAAATACCTTGCTCTAATGACAGGTGGGAGTAATGTTTTAGTTCTTGCTCTTAAACTAATCTAGGGACAGAGAATTCCTGAAAGAAAAAAAAAAAAGACCGCAATTTGTTGCAGGAGGGAAAATACTGTAAGATATATTTTGAAGTCATAACCAGTCAGTGTAAAGAAATGATTTATTATTATTATTATTACACCATATTAATATTAGATTACTATTATTTTATTATTATCATATTTAGCTTTGGTACATCCGCACTTTGAATATAAAAAGAATGATAAGATACTTGAAAGCTTACAGAGCAGAGCAACAAAGCAGGTAAAAATGCTGGAAGGCATGTCCTATGAGAAGAGGCTGTGGGCATTTGGTCTGTCTAGTTTAGAGAAAAGGAGATGGTCTGTGGTCTGTACGTCTATCTGCTTGAGAGGAAGCGAAGAGGCAGGTACTGACATCTCCCTGGTAACCCATGTTAGAACGTGTGTGTGTGTGAATGGCATAAAGCTGCATCAGAGGAAGTTCAGACTAGGTATTTGGAAAATTTTATTTACTGTAAGAGTTGTCAGATACTGGATCATATTTCCTAGCAAAGTGGTTGATGCCCCACTCTTGTCAAAAGATCTTTGGATCATGCCATTAATATACTTTAACTTTTTGTATAGACCTTGTGTAGTCAGGCAGTTAGACTTATTATCTTTGTAGGTCCCTTACAGCTGAAACATTCTAAAATCCTAAATTCCTTTTCCTTTCAAAGCCATCTAGGACCAATTTATTTTTTTTTCCTGTCAAGATGCTTGTTTTAGAAAATGGTCTCTATGAGCTGATCATAGAAAGGGGAAGATAATAAATATCTTACGTATACTTAGACTAAATCAATGCCTTAAAACTATTTTCACGAGAAGAGTGAAAATCACCATATATCACTTAAGATATTGTACATACAATTAGGCAAACAGTACGGGATAGACTTGTGAGGGAAAAAAATGTTTCATATATTAATACACAGTGAAAATTATCTCAATTAAACATTGAATATTGTTTTGAATATTGTGCGTTTTTCAGCAAATATTTCACAATAAAGATGACATTATACAAATCAAAGAAAACAATTTATATTATAAAATCACAGATCTACCTCAGAGGAGGCTAAAATTATCTCAGATTTATTTTTATGCCTTGCTTTTCTTAGAGATATACTGAAACTAATAAGAAACATGACCAATGGTTTGATATACTTGTTAAGAATGTCATATAGTCATTTTAGGAAACTGCTGTTACCTTGGAGACCAAAGGCAGACTATCTGGACAATTTCAAACTATTACAGAGTGAATGAAACAGAACTTGAACAGCCCCCACTCATAAATATATTAAGATGAGCATGAAAAGTTGAAAAATGAATAATTGGTTTAAAAAATCTTCACTTAGCAGCCAGGCTAATAAACCAGAGATTGTGTGTCATAGCTCTCATCTACCAAATCACCACCTAGACTCACTTCACAGTCGCAAAGAAAATTAGGCACTTCAGAGACCTGTTTTGCTTATCTATTTTGATTTTTTCTTTGATGAAATGAGTTGTATCCTAGACCTCATACGTGAAAATCTTTTCACTTAATGCACATGAATCTAGGGCTCTCTATGGAAGAGGTGCAAGATCCCATTACAGTTACTGAACATTTAGTCAATATAATCAAAGTCTATGTCAAAGTCTGCGGTGCCTAATGAGACATTCTGCATCTCAGGCAATTATATCTGGTCTGCTGAACACAATTCTAGATACTATTTACTGCATGGCATTTCATATTCACATGCAGACACCTGCATGTAGATATATAAAGTGATCAAGACATCAAAATCTACAAACTGAATGTCTCTAAATTAATTGCGGTAACCATAAAAGGGATCTAGAGTATGAAAGCAACTTCTGTTTACATAGTAACACTGCAGATCCCTGAATTTAATCAAATAAATCACGTAATTGTGGGAAATGTGGGAAAGTAAATTGTGCAAAGCCATCTACTCTTTGATTTTCTAATAGAGCTAACAGTCATGTGTTGACTGTCCACCTCTCCTGTTGTCTATTGCCAGAACATCTTCACCTGTTCATTTTCTCAGATGATAACTCTCCTCATTCTCATTCTTAACATTCTTAACAAGTTTTTTCGTTATCATTTCTTTTCTGATGANCAGTGAAAATTATCTCAATTAAACATTGAATATTGTTTTGAATATTGTGCGTTTTTCAGCAAATATTTCACAATAAAGATGACATTATACAAATCAAAGAAAACAATTTATATTATAAAATCACAGATCTACCTCAGAGGAGGCTAAAATTATCTCAGATTTATTTTTATGCCTTGCTTTTCTTAGAGATATACTGAAACTAATAAGAAACATGACCAATGGTTTGATATACTTGTTAAGAATGTCATATAGTCATTTTAGGAAACTGCTGTTACCTTGGAGACCAAAGGCAGACTATCTGGACAATTTCAAACTATTACAGAGTGAATGAAACAGAACTTGAACAGCCCCCACTCATAAATATATTAAGATGAGCATGAAAAGTTGAAAAATGAATAATTGGTTTAAAAAATCTTCACTTAGCAGCCAGGCTAATAAACCAGAGATTGTGTGTCATAGCTCTCATCTACCAAATCACCACCTAGACTCACTTCACAGTCGCAAAGAAAATTAGGCACTTCAGAGACCTGTTTTGCTTATCTATTTTGATTTTTTTCTTTGATGAAATGAGTTGTATCCTAGACCTCATATGTGAAAATCTTTTCACTTAATGCACATGAATCTAGGGCTCTCTATGGAAGAGGTGCAAGATCCCATTACAGTTACTGAACATTTAGTCAATATAATCAAAGTCTATGTCAAAGTCTGCGGTGCCTAATGAGACATTCTGCATCTCAGGCAATTATATCTGGTCTGCTGAACACAATTCTAGATACTATTTACTGCATGGCATTTCATATTCACATGCAGACACCTGCATGTAGATATATAAAGTGATCAAGACATCAAAATCTACAAACTGAATGTCTCTAAATTAATTGCGGTAACCATAAAAGGGATCTAGAGTATGAAAGCAACTTCTGTTTACATAGTAACACTGCAGATCCCTGAATTTAATCAAATAAATCACGTAATTGTGGGAAATGTGGGAAAGTAAATTGTGCAAAGCCATCTACTCTTTGATTTTCTAATAGAGCTAACAGTCATGTGTTGACTGTCCACCTCTCCTGTTGTCTATTGCCAGAACATCTTCACCTGTTCATTTTCTCAGATGATAACTCTCCTCATTCTCATTCTTAACATTCTTAACAAGTTTTTTCGTTATCATTTCTTTTCTGATGACATCCAAAAATGAATCCGAAAACAAAAAATAACAAGATATAAGTTCATGTAATTTTGGAAAAAACAGATACAGCTAACCAAAACACTGTGCCTTTCAATGACAAGATTTTAGTTTTCTCTAAAATACGCACCAATAAGTTGTGATTTAACTAAATATCGTTGACTTTTCTTGCAATTCCTTCTATATCTCATTGTTTTGTAGCAATATGAGTCAAAACAGCAGTTTTTGGAGTGGCAACGTGAATTGCTCATTGAAATAAAAATAAAAAAAGATGTAGAACTCAGCAGGTAAAGTGACATGCACTGTCTTTTGGGATAGGAAATGGATCATTCTTTCAGACTTCCTAGAATCCTGTCAAACCATCAACTTTAACTGCTACATCACTAATGAAGGCTACATGACTAAGTTGAAGGCTCAAACTTTCCAAGTCAGGAGGACAGGAAGACAATATTTCTCTTGCAGCACAATCACTCCAGGCCCCATACCAGTTTGAAGACCATGTAGAACATTGCCAGTCTTGGCTGGACTGTCCTACATACCCATCATATAATCCAGATTTTGCTAATTCTGATTATCACCTGTTTGGGCTGATGAAAGATGGATGATGTGGACAATATTTTCCTATCAGTAGGTCATCGCCAGTAGTGCAGATTTTTATGAGGGCAGCATGCAGGCTCTTGTTCATCCCTGGAAAATGGACATAGGTAATGCTGGTGACTATGTTGAAAAAAAGGTGTTCTGTAGCTGAGAATTTGCTCTATCAAATAATGTCATTCTCCTTTTTTTTTTTTTTTCCCTGTAGTTTCTGTGGAAATAAATTGGAGGCATTACCTTTGCCATGATCCCTGTACTTCATTAAAAATTGGAAAGAACATCTTATGCACAAAATACAAATGTAATATCTCTTTACATTACAGAAACTAGAGTTTCATACTAGCTTTCAGGAAAAGATCTGTTTAATAATTTTTTGAACAAAGAAGGTTAAATAACTTCTTATTATTTTGAAGGCCCTTCTTTGACTTCTGCACAAAATAACCCTATGTTGATTATTGTGGAATTTTAAAACATTGATAGCTCTTTGTTTCATCTGTGACAATACTTACTATTTTTCAAAGTCTTTCTTTTCAACCAATTGCAGTACTAATCAAGAGCTCACATCATTTGTAGTTGAGTGATCAATTTGAGCTATGTTTGAACTATATTGTATTTATAAATTGTATGACGCTTCCTGAGTGTTTTATAGTTTGTAATACAGTTTGTACTGCTACAGTAATTAATAATCTGAATGATATTGTAAGAATATTACACTAAGTACCTTGTCACTATACAGCAAAGAAGAATCTCTCTGAATGCTTTAGAAGTGAATAGACCAAGAAAAAAAGATCATTTTTATATGGACAAATTGAATGTAGAAGTTCTTAAGGTAATCCTTGGCACTTTTGAAAGATTTTAACGAGAAATTTTTCACAACATCACAGGACTAAAAATCAGAATTGAAAGAGAGAACAAGATCTTAACCAGGCCGTCACTTCTCCTTGGTGTATCTGAAAAAGAAATAATTATTAGTCAAGGATGTCAGATTTTAAAAGGCAGAATTTGTGTCATGTGTTATAGAAAGATACACTAGCACTCATTTAAGCGGGGAAAAAAAGTTTTTGTAGGATGTGTACTTACTTGTTTATTTCTATAGATTTTCTCTATCACTGTCTTGTAAATATTCACCATATATTCATTGGTTAGCTCTTCAGTGTTGTTTCCATATAAAATTCCAATGTTTTCTACATAGATTATTTTTTAAGCAGATGTTAATTGTTCTTCTACACTCAAAAAACTTTGAAATATTTATTCTTTTATGAATCACAGTTCCTCCTTCTATTTGCCTATGTATGTGTTTTAGAATGTTCCAAATGCAAAACTAGATGCCTACACACAGTAAAGATACCAATGGGAACTGTTTATAAATTCAAACTAAACTAACTAGATAAAAGAAAACAACTTGGTAAAAACTTCATTTTTTTTCATAGATTCATAGATTCATTTTGTAAACTACTAGGTAATTAATTTTTACAACAAAGTACAAAAATATTCTTAAGTATTCAGCTTCTAATTCAAAGAGTTTTGTCATTGATAAAAAGATTTGTAAGTGCTCTTGAATGATTGTCTTTCACATGACTATTATTAAAATCCAGATTTGATTTGTTAAGATTTGAGAATCTGACTGTCTTATAAGTGGGGAAAATCCTACTCTTAAAAAAAATTTTAAACAAAAAACAAAATCAAGCATAAAAAAACCATCCCTATTTAATTTCCTAGCAGCTTGTAATCAAGAACTGGGATCTCTAATGTTAATACCCTAGACAATTCTTTACATATGATAATTATCAATTATAATCACCTGAATATAATTTTCAGAGAACATGATGCTTTGACTTGACATGCTGATTTTTATAGAGTGCTCATACTTTGTTCTGAATAATTAAAAATAAGTTGCATAAATTCTATGATATTAGGCCTAGACCCATTTTACTCCACGATAGATAGCAAATCTGGTTTTTCAAGCTTCAGTCTGTGGGGAAAAGTCTATACAGCCCAAAAGCATTTCAAATCTCATTCTCTTACTAACTATCAATGTCTATGCTGTGATAAGCATTATTTATCCCAGACTTATCTTGACCTTTTGAGTCCTACTTGATGTAAATATTATCAAGTTAGAGCACTCACTGCAACACTATAGCCATATTTTGTGCTGATTATAGACTCCTCCCTGTATTAAAGATTTCAATAAATATATATATATATTTAGTTAAATATATATAATAAAATATACATAAAAAGTAAAGCACATATATAATTGAATTGTTGTTAAAGGTCTAAATTTAGTTCATCAAGTTTCAAGTTAGATTTTGTAAAGCTATCTCCTTTCTTTTTTTTCTCATTTTTCAGTATCATCACAAACACAAAGGTATATATATATATATGTATGTATGTACGTATGTATATACTTAACCTTACAGAATTGCAGTAGAATAAGGCTCTTCCTCTAAGATCCTTTTAGTTACGCTTTTGAAATATAATATAATGATACTAATACAGGTTCTAAGATTTTTTACCTTATCACATAATGGATGTAGAGATCCCTTTGACCCAACGGAAATAAACTTTATGCTGAACGAGAACATACAAAATATTTCATCTTCTTTCTCTCTGGAAACAATTTAGACCATGTCTGGCATTATTTGCTACATATTGCATCAATTTACATATTGTACATATTGTAAATTGATTTGAAAAGCTAAGGAAAATACATGATGGTCTGCAAAAAAAAAATAAAAATAAAAAAAAAAACAGACATTTCAAACACTGTGGAAAAGCTGTATTTGCATGCATGCAGAATTCTATGCATCAGGAACAATAAAATTGTAACAAGATTGTATCAGGAAGACAGAAGAGACTGAAACTTTGGTTTAAAGGGACATACAGGCTGCATCTCTTGATTGCATGATGTAATATGTAAGAAGATGATTGTGTAGACTTGGATTTTGCCCACGTATGTTTTTAGGAAACGTTTAGGGGTTTTTTTTTGTTTGTTTGTTTGTTTTTCCTCGGAAATAAATCCACGGCACTGATTACACCTCCATTCTGCCTATCTTTATGTGTGAACTAAGGCATTTTACTGAGTCGCATCTCACTAACTGAAACAAGGACAAACATGGTAACCACTGTTCAAGACTATTTCTCAATGACACAGGTGAAAATCCAGAAAATAATTGTTATACTCATATGGAAGTAAAAATCCAAACTGTAGTTTGATGTTAATACATGTCACACTGTGAGATAGTTATCTCTTCCTGCAGTATTTTGCTAGTACTTCTTTTCAGTACTGTATAATTAATTTGCTTTGAAATATAATAGATGTGCAAATGAAATGGACACTTTTGTAGGGATATTTTCTAACAAAATCTTCATCATGGCCCACTTCAGTCAGCCTACTCGCACAATGATATATTTATTGGTTCCTATATTATTATTATCAAAGATATGTATAATTAAATGGACTCACAATGGACTTATAGATTTTTTTATGATTCATAAGTCTTTTTGAAAGACTTTTTATTGAATTTTAAAAGCATATATTCAGTGCTGTTAAATCTTATGCTTAAGAAATTTTGCTACTTTTTAAGATATTAGTGAATTAATGCTTACCCTCCAAATACTGTGGGGAAAAAAATAGCTGATTTTACAGACAGATTTTTCAATATTCTTATAATGTATAGAACATCAATCACTGTTTGTTCTATGACATGAAATTGAAAGTATGGAACGATGATATTCAGTTAGGTGACAATTCTCATTGTCATTAAAGCATACTTTTATATACAGAAAAACTTCCATATTTTTCTGTATTTATATTTATTTAGTAAGCAGAGACTAAATATTGGTTGGAGACATCAGATTTTAGTTGTCTTCATCCTTTACCTAATTCCTTATTATGTTCTCGTAATCTATGAGTTAATTATTTAGCAGTCTGAAGAAATATAGCTAATTTTGAGATCCATTTTGATTCAAACCAGGTAGACTCTTATATGTACTCGTCATTTTGCTTCTATGATCAAAAAGCAGAACTTTCATTCAATAAATTTATCTACAATTTGGCCCATAAAAATGATTTCTAAATAGTAAAGATAAATTAACCTTAAACTCATAACACAAAAAATGGATAGGATAGGATAGGATAGGATAGGATAGGATAGGATAGGATAGGATAGGATAGGATAGGATAGGATAGGATAGGATAGGATAGGATAGGATAGGGTAGGATGCAGAGTGGGGAGGAAGGGAAAGGGAAGAAAAAAAGCTTAAAAGTTCTGGTTTCAAAAGTTCTTGAATGGTTGGTTAATCTTAACAACATAGAATTGGGTTTAACCCAATTGATCTCAATAGAATTTTCTATGAGAGGAATTTCATGACTAAGGGTATATTATGAACAGCCACCTGCATTATTTCAGATCGTTCCCTGTGATGAATAATTTCTTTGTTGTATTTTTGAAAATAATAGCAACAATATCAAAGATATTTGCCACTGAAACAGAGGCCATGAAATCATGTGCATAAAAAAATCTGTATATATGATTGGAGTTAGCTGCAATTATATTGCTGATGCAATCCACAGTATGAAAATAGCTTTTCAGTAGGTGTGTATGGTAGGGGATTGCTCACCAGGGCAAACAGACTTAATTGACTTCGATATCCATGACTCATTCACAGTAAAATTTGTTTTAATAGTAGCTAGTGAATGAAGTTCAAAAAAAGGTTTTTACTAAGTATCTCATTTTCAAATCAATTTTACATAAAGTTATGCAGACTTCTTTCCAAAAACATGCCTCCTCATTTTTCATTTGATTTATCTTTCTTGTCAGATAGTAAAATAACTTCTGGAAGGAAATACAGAATCTTAATTTTGGATGAGTCTTTATGTTCACTTAACTATGTGGAAGTGCTCCCCTTTCCATTCCATGTATACAGAAACTCCTGATAGAATTCTGCTTGTTCTTTTCTCTACTGTCTGCATTCTTTTCCCATGCAATCTATGTCTCAGTCTAGTGCGTATTTTAAAACAAAAGAATATTTTGACTTCCTGGGAGCACAAAATATTGAGCTCAGTTTATTCACATTTATCAGATATTGGGTGGTGATTTTGTTTAATTAAAACATGAAAACATGCATAGAAGAAAATATTTTCTGTGCTCAGAAGGATAGCAAATTAGTGAGAAAAAATTTCTTCAAAAATTAGAACACCTTATGTAATGTTCAGCATCAGCTTTGTAAATAAAAATTGGGATGAAGCAGGTAAAAAAGACACATTTGATGATATTTCTCTCTAAGTGCAGCCTATCACTTAAGATGTTCAGTTACACTCAAGAAGCTCACTGATGATGTAAGTGAAAAGAAAGTTTAGTAACTTAACTGTTTTTATGGAGATGGCATGAAACTGGAAGCTTTGTCAACAGAATATTGTAATGTGGAGCACAAGATACTGTCTATCCTGAATCACAAAATAAGGGAATCATTATTGTTGAAAGCATCAGTAAGATCATTTAATGCAACAGTCAACTCATCACAACTACATTCACTAACTGTATTATTCAAGTGCAACATCTACTGTTTTCCTGAAAACCTCCAAGGACAGTGACTTCACCACCTACCTGGGCAGCTTATTCCAACATCTGACTACTCTTTCTGAGAAGAAATTATTCCTAATATTCAACCTGAAACCCCCTAGTTGCAATTTCAGAACATTTCCTCTAATCCTATCACTGTTACCTGGGAGAAGAAGACAACCACCACTTTGCCACAAGCTCCTTTCAGGGGACAGTAGAGACAAGGTCTCCTTTGAGCCACCTCTTCTACAAATTCTACAATCCCAAAATAAACGATCCATTCCTCATTAGACTTGTGCTCCAGACACTTCAGCAGCTTTTGTGTCCTTCTCTAAACACACTCCAGGACATCAGTGTATCTCTAGTAGTGAGGGACCCAAAACTGAACACAGTACTTGAGGCGCAGCCTCACCAGTGCTGAGTACAGAGGGACACTTCCCTGGTCCTGCTGATTGCACTGTTTCTGCTACAAGCCAAAATGCCATTGGCCTTCTTGTCCACCTGGCCACGCTACTGTCTCATGTTAAATTGGATGCTGACAAATACCCCCAGGTTCCTTTCCTCCAAGCAGCTTTCCAACCAATAAGGCCCAAGCNCACTCTATATATGTATATGTATATATATATATATATTTATTTCTTCAAGTAACTTCTCATTTATTGCCCTCCTATTACACTCTCTTTTCTGCTCTAGCTCCCGTTAATCACATGCTGATTGGAGATTCTAGAATACACTTGCTGATGATTATGTGTTATTTTAACAGGAGAATGACAATAATTTCCTGTAATGCCACTTGTTAAGGTAATTATGCTATAATTGCCTTATCAAGGTGTCACAGAGGAGAGAGGAGAAACTCTGAGATTTCACAGCTGCTCTCATGCTTTGCTAAAGTGTTATCTTGAAAATATATGATCAGTTATCAGGCTAAATTTCTACCAGTTGTTTTAAATCAGAAAAATCTGTCTTGGGTGGGACATACGGCCTCTGTGCCTGATGTTTCTTATTCTGACCATTTGAGAGGCTAGATTATCTTTCTTTTAATGTACAAACCTAAAAAAAAAAGAAAATTGCATAGATAAAAACAAATAAATGCAGGTTTATTAAAGTGTCTTTATGAATTTCAAAGGTGAAAAGTTGCTTCCCATGAAAAGATAGGTTTCAAACCAATTTGAATTTTACAGGAGATACAGCTATGCTTATTTTGATAATGTCTCTTTTGTTGAGAGAGGACAGTGGATTGAAAAAGAATGTGACAAGCAAAACATGGAAATATGATATGTTCCATAAATACATTCTACGTACTAAGGCCTAAAGAGGGTACAAAGGCACAATAACACAAGTAGATAGATGAAATTCTCAGCTACAGAGCACTAGCTTTCAACATAGTCACCACTATTAGCCAATTTGAATGGAAGAAATGATCACGACGCTCTTCATTTTGTGGTGTGACAACTGTGCATGGCCTTCTAGAACATACTTTGTCTTTCATTTCACAATTACCACTGTTGCAACACACAACCCATTGCCTCACTGTGCTCATATCCACTATTTGGTCTCCATATACATTCAGCAAGAATCAATGAATGTCAATTACTGCAATCTTTTCTGCATGGAGGAGTTCAGCTCCGCTCCTTTTTTCATATGCACCACCATGTGAGACACCATTATGTCAGGCTGTCCCTCTGCTGCCATCCTCTGCATGGCAAAAAAATGGAATGAAAAATTAGAAGGAACATTCAACCTCTACCACCATCCCTCCAATATCTGCCTCTGAAGTTGTGAGCCAACATAGAAAAATAGGAAACATTATTTTCAGAGCAGCCCTCTTATGCTTGCTGATAAAAAGATCACTAAAACAAAAATGAAGAAAGTACTGGTATTCACATAAAGTTCTTTTGTCCTTACTGTCCTTACTGTGGTGGGAACACACCAACTTCCGCCAGGAATGAAGGCTGCTGAACTGCCACGTTCTGCCAGGCTGGACCCCAAAGTAGTGCTCCTCCTGCCTCAAATCTCTCCTTGGTGAAATAGATAATAAAAGGAGAGCTGACATAGATCTGCGAGAAGTGACAGCCTATGGAAGTACTGTGTTGTTTGCTTTTTTTTGTTTGTTTTGTTTTTATACTGTATTTTGTCTGTTGATATAATTTCTTTTCATTTTTTAAGCTATTGATTTATTTAAGATGCTCTCCTGTTTATGCTTTCATGCCTAATAGACAGCGTGTATTTTACTGAAAAAATTTAAGGATGAAATAAGCTATACTCTGACTGATGAACAGAAAAGCATTTCTAAAGAAACAAGTTCCTTTAATACAGTATTTATCCACTAATGGCTTTATGGAGAGAGATATATCACTGCTCCTACTTTTTTGTTAAATTACGTAAGCCATCATTTTCTATTGTCACGTTGTTTTATTTTGTTCTCTTGCTTTTTGATTACTTGATGTCCCTGATATATGTCAAAGCAGAAATCCCTTAACTTGAAGCTTGGTGCTTTGATTCACAAATATATTTCAAGTGTCAAAGGTTTTCAGATAGGGATAGTGGTGCTGCTGGTTTTATAACAGGCAGGATGCAGATATTTTGTGGCCAGAGGACAGAAGACCACTGAAATAGTCAGGTTCCAGTAATCACAATATCCTGACAAAATTACCCCTCAGAGATATGTACTGTTTTTTACTAGAATGATACTAAAAATACACAGTATCTGAATGAGGACAACTAACAAATACTGACAAGACTTGGCCTTGTCTGAAGGAAAAACATGTTGCGATTCATTTCTGCGGAAAACCCTTCTCTGTGCCTTAGTAGTATTTGAACACTAATAAGATTTAACATACTGTGATTGTACAGAGAGCTTGTTCAAAAAATGTACTGTTTTGATTCTCCTTCCTTGCCAAAATTTGAGCGTACAGAAATATGGATTAAAACAGCCAGCTTTTCTGGACTTTACATCATTTTCAGAGGGGCAGAAAGGTAACTATGGGAAGAAATACTTGTAATTTGGGCTTTGCTAACAAAAATACTACTCTTTTATATTGTAAAAATTTTTATCAGATTTGCCTAAGGAAGAACTGACCAACCATCATTCATCTTGTATTCAGTAAAAAATACAAGATGTCACAAAAAGACAATTGAAAAACGAAATAAATACAAAAGCACAATTGCAAGCTATGCACATCTGTTAAATTAACTAAACAAAACACAATCTGAACAGGGTTGAAAGTGTCTATAACCACATTGCACTGCCTGAGGCTCAATGAGTCTGTGTGAGAAAAACTGCAAAACTGTAGAGCGTGCTCCCAGAGTTTTAATGTCTTTTACTTCACCCTTGAGGTGAATAAAGACACTTAATCACTTGTGAGAAGTTTATCTAGTTTCCAACAAAACTTTAGTTTTCTGTTCTTTATCTTTGTTCTAAACCCATACTCAAAACATATTAAAATCAGTGAAAAATCTCCAGTTAAACTTAAAAGATGGAAAACTATTCAAGAAACTGAGGTAGATGCTGACTGAAAACAGTATCTTGATAATTCTTTATGGACAAGATTTGCAAAAATAACTGCTAATTTTGGAAGTGGACTGCCAGAACCCATTCTAGCACATTTTAAACAATGAAGGCATTCACAGTGTGATAATTAATGTTGTCTCCATAGCAGTCCCAAAGATTTTGTTCAACTCATTTATACGTTACAAATCCTTTGATCAACTGGAAGAAAAAAAATGGTTTTTTGAAGTCACACTTGGCCAAGACTGGAAAGTAATTATATAGATATGAAATAAAGTGGGTATTTGCCAGCATGTTTCATCACATAGTTAGGCTGAAGAGATTTAAATACAATTGCAGTAATAGAAATAACTCAGAATGTAAGTGCAATTAGAATATACTGGTATACCACTGACATTAAGCCTTTTCCTTCTTGTTGTCCACCGTTATATTTGCATCACTTGTGAGATAGTAAGCACTCGGTAATAAGAAAGAGCTCCTCCAGTTATATGAAGAGACATGGTACAAAAAGATTTTCCTCTCAAAGGAAAAAAAATATGCTTAATTACTTCTATGCTATTGATTATTTTCAGATTAAAATTAATCTTTTATTTCCACATCGTTTTTTACATCTTGTCTCCCAGCTTTGGGGGTGGAATGGTGCTCAATAAAATCATAATCAGTCAGATTTTGGGTGATAAATTAACTCTTTATTTCTGCCTAATGCTGTGTTAATATCTAGCTGGTATGGAGGGACTCACTGACAGAACCTGACTGGATTTTTAGCTAGTAAGCCTCTATTACAGTATCCAACAAGGCTACCCGTCTGAGTGGAGCTAGCTATGTGTTAAGTTAGGCTTGGAGAAAGGGTGATTCTTGCTTTCTCCTGAAAAGAAAATACTATTTTCATCCTCTCCCTCCTTGTATTCCCTGTTCTTATTCATTTAATGGCACCACAGAGTTGTACTATAAACTACACTTAGCCTTGGGTGATTGTATTTTGTTTGTTGTTTGTCAATTCAGAAACAACAGCAAAGAAATCTGTTAAAGATGTCATTTTACTCTGTTTGCTTTTACTTAATCAATGAAGTGACCATGGTGGGCATATTGCAATTAATAATTTTGGAGAATAAATTTTGCCTGGACAGAACTCCTCACTGAGTTATAGCTCTGGAAATCAACAGAGTTCCTGAAGGGATGCAAATGCTTGCTCACTAATTCTCTTTAACTGCATTCTCTCTAATTAATTTCAACTCTTTGCCTCGTGTTGAGGGAAAAAATGTAGTGGAAATGTATTTATTATCCAGAAGTTTTGTTGATAATTGACATCTTTGTTTCATTCTTTTATGAATTTGGGGCTTTATGAGTGATAAGCATAGCTGTTAATTTTCATTTCAAGTCATTATTATTTTTTTAAGGTGAGTTATATTTTTTAAGATGAATTATGTTTTCTTGTGGTGATTTCACACTGATGAGCTTCTAAATTCTACCCTATTACTCTCTCACTCCCCCTCCTCTAAGGAAGATAAGAACAAAACACCATGAAAAAGAGCTCAAGAGCTGACATAATGATAAGGTGATCACTCACTAATTAACATCATGAGAAAAACTGATTCAATACAGGGAGACAGATTTAATATGCTACTTGTTACTAACAGATTAGATCAGTGAGAAATAAAAGCAAAAAAAAACAAACAAACAACGAAACAAAAAACGCCCTCCAGCCACCTCCTCCAGTCCACATCCACTGCTGGAAGCCCACCGTGGGCTTCTCCATGGCTGCATTTGGAGATCTGCCCTGTGTGGTGCCCACAGGCTGAAGGAGGACAGCCCGATCCTCCATGGGACTCTCCTGAGCTGCAGGGAGCTTCTGCTCCATGTCTGGAGCACCTGCCCTTCATCTGCACTGACCTTAGTGTCTGAATGGCCATTCCACATTTCTCACTGCTCTATATCAGCAGCTACTGTGCAGCAGTTCTTTCTTTTCTTAAATCTGCTCTCCTAGAGTCACAGTCAGCACCTCTCATGGCTCACTTCTGCCCAGCCATGGGTCCCTTTTAGAGCAGCTGGAGCTGACACTGATCTGCTATAGGGCAGCTCTGATCACAGAGGCCACTTTCACAGGCTAAAACTTGCCACATGAGCCACGAGAATTTATTCAGTTTCCTACTATTACTACGTATTTCAGCATACATGTATCCTAATGAAGGCAAAACACTGGGAAAAAAATCACAGGAGGCGTTTCTCCTCTAGTATTTTTTCATTAAAAAAAGAAAAAGAAAAAAACAGCTAATGAAAAGTATTTCAAAATGTTGTATGTTTGTCACTGAAATTTTAACAAAGTATATTAACAAATAAATTGAATTAAAGCCATGAGATTGGTTTGTCATGGCAAGAAATACTCCAAGGCAGTAAAGAGTGGTTTTGTGCAAACATCTTTCACTGTACTACAAATACCTTATTCTGGTATTACTAAAGAAACAAAGGTTGAAATCACTGGAGATTTTAAGCATCATCTGCATCTTCGTTTGAAAGCAGAGAATTATTTTACAGTGAGCTACTCCATATTTAATTTCATACAAAATCAAACAAATTTTGTTTCTTGAATATCTTACTTCTCATTACCTGTGCAAACAGATACTAAGCTCAGTGCTGAGTACACAACATCCTGTGGTTTAATTACGTCATCAGATTGAGTGCACAAATTCTATTTTCAAGGAGCTTTTCTGTGACTTACAGAACCTTTGACATTTTTTGCCATAATTGCATTAAAATCTTTGAATTTTTTCCACTGTTTGATTTTTCTTTTACTACTGGAAAAGAAATAACAAATGTCTTGTTCTGCTTTTTCATTTGACTTTCATGTCTGAGTCTGAAACAATGGAGATATTTTGGATATTTTACAAATCCTGTCCTTAAATACTCTTACATAAGGAAATAAGAATACTGTTATTGTGATGGAGCAAGTTTATATTGAGCAATTCTAGAGAACAAATCCTGAAAGAAACAAGATCATTTGTTTGAGTTACTATTACACCCACTATTCCCAATCCTGCCCTCTGGATGGTAAATACTAAAAAGACTTTAAAAAAGTCTCCTGTTTTGAGGAAGAACAAACATTAAAAACTGTCTTTGATTGTTCCCAGTTATAAAAAAATGTAATAAATCTACTTCCACCCACAAAATAAAACAAATATAATACGTTTTCAGAAGCTTCTTACTGAAGACCTGTTTCTCAGAATGCTCCATCTTGATAATGCAGATGGGTATTTTAATTGTTCTGAAGAAATGAAGGGGAACTAGCTACCAAAGACAGTGTCTTTTTTTCACATCTCTAATTTTTCAGCAACAGTATATATATAATTAGAGATTGCTGATGCAGTGATTATTGAGAAACAAAAGAAGTTTGATTGCAGCACGATCATAATTTGAATGAGGGGGAAATAATTTGCAGTGATTGAATTTACTAATAAATATTTAATGGAATATTCTGTCCTAACATATTTAAACAATATGCTATGTAGCAGGTGATAAGCGTTAAGGAAAGCAATTTTAAATTGTACACTATTTTTAACATTTAATTGGACATCAGTCTCATGTCATAAATTCTTTACTTTGAGTAAACACATCTCCTTGTACTACAACTCATACACTATGATTTGTGGATTTTCAGTCTCAGCATTTTATTTTAGCATGCTATTAGTTCAGATTTACTCTATGCATCTATCAGAAAGCCAAACACAGAGTTGCTTATTTACTTTTAAATTTAACTAACTTATTAGTTAATATTCTAGCACTCTGAACCAATATTTTTTTAGAGAAAGGAATGAGAAAAGTAAACTTACAGCTACTAAAGACTTAGTTTAACAGAGCCCTTTAACATGTGATCACCTCTTTAATGCTGTATCAAATGTTAGATCAATTAAGAATGTTATGATGAAATTTCATTTTACGTGGTTATTAATCCTCTAACCACTACAGTATTCAGGCTTAAGTTTAGGTGCTTTGTGAAATGCATGGGAAGATGTGAGCCATAAGTTGGCAACCCAAGGCAGACTGAACAGTGGTATATATACAGTCCTATTCATATTAAATGTCTGCATTGAGAATAAGATGAAGATGCCTTCAACTATTAACATTCAGATGTCCTCCTCCATATATTCACATCAGAGAACTACAAAGACCATTATAGTGCTTTTCTTTCTTTTTCCTTTTTTTTTTTCTTTCCTCCCAAAAAGGTGTGAGTGATACCATCCTCCCTTTCCGCAGTGGTCTAGTCCAGTAACTTAAGACAGACAGATTCAGATTTGTTTTCTATCTGTTCACAAGTGTCCAAATCCATGTGTCCACAGGAATCATTTCAGCCAGCAGGTTGCAGACATTACTGAAAAGTACCTGTACACCTCCAATTGACTACAGACTCTTAGGTATCAAAAGATTCCTGGTGATGTAAAAAACAGAAAAAGAGTGTGAGTGAGTCTGCAATCCCATAATGAGGGCACGATCTCACAAATGACAGTTTGATCCCCTTGGGCTACAAGGGAATTAAAGCTATGGCTCACTCCTCCTGGCCGAACTTTCCAAACCAGTGGCTCTGGGCTGCTCTTCTGGCAGTCATCTTGAATCCAGGTTGAAGAGAAATGCAGGACAGGCCACTGGAGATTCAGAGGATGGTCAGCAGCCAATTGCTCCATAGAGGAGATAATTATTCCATTAAATTTTGTTGTAATTATACCCGTCCTCTTTCTTTTGGAAGTGTTGTTAATGATATTTGCATCTTGGGGAGGGTTTAGTCATGTCAGCAAGTTATTTTACTAAAAAAAGTTCCCTTTTCAATATATGTAACTTTTAACAGCATTTCTTGATAATGTAAATGGCAGCAAAGTTTTTCTTCCTTGCCAAATTTGTGGAATATTTTCAGATAGACTAAATAATTATGTGGTTGATTTGAATCTAGATGAAATTAGAGAAGATTTCTCAAAGATCTGATGAAAGTGAATGGTGTGTTTTGAATACAAGCAATGGATGTTTATGCAGTTACCTAATAACATGAATGGCAAAATATGGATGACCTCCACATGTTATATGAAAGGGGAAGAATTATTTTATTTGACTTCAAAGGGAAGTATGTCTATGTGAGAGGAATGTAGAGATGTAAAAAATAATTTCCAAATCAGTAATACAATTAAAAAAAAAAAACTTACATCATTTTGATTTTTAAGAAGCATGACAGGGTTAAGATGACACACAAAGAAACCCCAACTTCTCTTATTTCCATTATATAATTCCAGTCCATGAGACTGCATTTTTTTTTTTCCTAAGACAACTCATTCCTCGAACACTAGATTTGTAAGAAAGCAACACTTCATGTGAGAGGTCGGTAAAGACAGGAAAACAAACTTTTGACTAGAGGATCTAACCAATCTTCTGTCATACTTTGTCCTCTGCTAAAGTTAAAGTCAAAACTTCTTCTGGATTATTATTGTTATATTGTTTTCCAGACACAAATACAAAATAAAATAAAATACAATACAATAAAATAAAATAGAATAAAATAAAATAAAATAATAAACATTAAAAAAAAAAAAAAGCCATGAAGGATTTTGCCACCATACCTTCCTCTTGAAAATGAATTCCTTATTTCTTGTCGTACTAATGTATACATAGATTTTCCTAAATTTAAATTTTCTTATGTATTAATAATTGATTTTCTCTTAATACTAGACCACTGGACTTCTTAGGGTTAACATTAGAGCTTGAACATCCTGTTTCAATTATCAGATAGTTGATTTTGTAAGTCATTTTCTGTAATCAGTTTCTCCTTCTAAAGTGCAATTTGGGTTTCCTGAGTAGCTGAAGATTTAGTGTGGAGTGATTTTTAAACACTAAACTACAGAAGAAGTGGAACTTCAAATATTTCTTTGAAGATTTTAAAAATCTTATATTCTTTGCTGTTCTGTTTCTTTTTACCTAAAGGAATCAGTCTGAAATCAACAAATACACAAGCAAACAAGCAAACTTATGTTTAAAATAGAAGAAAGGAACAAATGATTAGGTATTCAAAAATATTTCTGCACACAAACTGGGGGAAAAAATAATATACATTTGAATGGTGGTCAATCTAAATCTTTGAGATGTTTTTATCCAAAACACTGCTATATTTATAGAGCCTTTGTCCAAGTTCATGATGTTCACTGCAGTTTTCTTTGAATATGTTGTAACTTTGCTGAAGATTTAGATATTTTCTGCTTTACAATAATTATTTCAAAACATTATTTTAATTTTATTCAATATGACATTTAAGCAACTACTTTGTAATTTTGGGGGCTAGAGTATTAATGACTTACTCCAGATAATCCTTCAGAAGTAATGCCTCCCTGGATTTCTTCTCTTTACTTGGCTGACAGATGCTTCTATAAAAACATGTCCTTCATAAATTTTCCTAGAATTATAATTAGCACAGTCTCACCTCTGATTTTCTTTCTGCTATTCTTCTTTTTTTTTAATCCTTTCAGAACTGAATTTACCAAATGACCTGTGGCAGATTAAACTTTTTGGTTATGTGCAGTGCTCCTAAACTAACAGCATCAGTAACCTCCAAGCATTTCAGAGAATGCTTCATCACCCTGATCCTCTGTATGGTAAATACTGCGTATAAAAACATTTGGCTCCCTTCCCCAAGATATCTCATTATAAACAGGTTCTATATCAATTGTGCATGGCCTATCAGTCAGGTGAAATGACTGTAAGTGGCAGCATGAGTAAAGTATGAGAACCTGTAATACAAACTAATGTGTGAATAACAAAGTGTCCTGCATCGTCCGTTGACCTCTCTTTGCTGAAAATTTGTTGTTTCTGGATTTTGGGAAAATCTCTCACTTGTGACTCAATGTAAAGAAGATAGGAAGAGCAAAAGTATTTTCAAGTATCTCATTAACACTGTTCCATCCCACTTCCTGCAAATAGAAGTACCACACTTTCTAGAGAGATACTGTCCCTTAGTTCTTTCTTGTGTATTCTACTTTGTCTTCTTCTCTTGCTCTATGCCACAAGAAGTGCATGTCTAAGCCATGTTTCCTTTCCTTGGTGGTGTGAACTTTTTTTGTAGCTTGCACCAGGTCTTTATTTCTTAGTTGTATGAATGTCAGCACAGCACACCCCTGGTCGATCACTACAACATCATGGCATTAAAACAGGCAAAACAGCAATAATAATGTCATGTCATTCTCACAGTAGTGTAGAATGAAGAACTGCATGAAACTTACTTAGTAATTAAATAAATAAAATAACTGAAGTCCAGTTGCAACAAGTTTCTTAGCATCCAGGATTTTGTCTCAGAAATAAAATTATTTTAAAAATATTTTGCTTAATTTTAAACTATTACAATTGCTGTGCTTTGTTTTCTTTTTAATTTCTCTTTCATTACTAGAACTCTAAATAAATCTAAAAATCTAAAAATCTGCCTTTGGTCGGAAATCTACATTCAATGTATTTCCAGCGTGGCACTGATTCGATTTCAAGCATCCATTGACTAATTCACACTCTCCAACTTAGCATTTTCACCCAAAAGTTTTCAGCTTGTCTCCATGGAGAAACACATGCACCTAATGTTAGAGGGACACAGTGTCAGAAGGACATTCAGGAGATAAAAGAGTTATCTCTGAGTTGAAAATGTGCTTGGATTTCCTCTTCCCTCTGGAAGATATGAAAGTTTTACTTAAAATCTGTGGTCATTAGTCCTGCTACAAAGTTCCTTATCCAAAGCTATCTCAGTTTAACTTCTGTGTCAGTGGAAAGAAGTTATTTCAATCCTTTCATCTGAAATCTTAGTGCTGACAGTCTCAAAAATTCAAATGTATGTATGAACTCATATGGCAATATTTCAGTGCAAACTGGATAAACTCAAAGCTAAGAGGAGAAAAAGAAAAGGGAAAAAGATTATATGATTTTGGTAATAAAAATATTTAATAATGCTTTATTGTTATTATTATTATTATTAATCGTCAACACTAGTGATTCCTAAAAGAAAAAAGAAAAAAAAAAGTAGTAATGAAAGTTTGGACAAGGTATTACCAGGAAGATTTAGTTTCATTTCTCATTCTGCTTGAGGTGATTTTCTGCAGAACTGTTTTTACAAGACTTTATGCCAAAGCTGTGAGAACATGGAATACATTTTTTTCCGCATTTCCTGACCTTCATGCCACACAGAGATTGCAAAGCCTGCTTGATATTTAAAATATCCTGACATCATATACACCATTATTTCCAATCAGATAAGTCAGTAGCATCAGCAATGAATGTTTATCTTATTTCCTTCCTTTCAGCAGAAGAGTTCAGCTGGTAACCCATGACCTCTGCTATTCTGTATTCCTGCCCACTAAACATCAACTACAATGAACCTTCTCATTAGCTTGCCTGTACATTTCAGTGTTCAAAATTAACACCTGAACATAGTTTTGTGAGGGCCTATGGGGAAGAAACTTCGGATAAATAAACATCTTGTGCTGTACATACTGGGTACAATATAGATTGGCAATTATCTTAGCAAGTGGTCTTCCCTGTTCATTCAAAACAGAGCTCTTCCTATTTTAAGCTACTGTGGTATTCTAGCAAAGTCTATTTTAAATTGCAGAATCTTGTTCATAAATATTTTATTGCTTAAGTAACAAGAAACTTGGAATGGAGAGACTATTTCCCATTAAATAATTTAATCAAATCATAATGTCTTTTTGTTTTTTTTTAATTGTTTTTTATGTACATGATCCTTAGCAAAAGCACATCTTAAAAATATTCTATTAGACAATGGAGTCTTGAAAACACAAATTTTTGAAAATGAAACAAAGTTGCTAAATTCACAATGATGGCAATATAGATAAGCATGTATGATATTTGGTATTCATGAGAAAGATCAATTTTCAAAAGGATATAAATTGGTTCAGTGAATTTAAGACGTTCTCTAATTCTACTCTGTTATAAATAATTTTGTATTTTTTTACGTCATTGTGGCACTGTTGAAATTCAAGTAATAATATATCATTATTTAAAAATACTCTAACATACTAAAACATTGCAATTAATTCCAGTAAATATTATTTAATTTCAAAATTATGCTTTTTTAAGAACATATAGGTAGCCAAATTTTGACGCAGATATTAAAAGCTATCAGTTAGAGAACTAAGACAATTTTGAAAATTGTGATTTTGAAACATTTCTAGCTTGTTTATAAGTCTAACTTAGTTTCACCATTCTTGTATGTTTTTATGCTACCTTAAACTAAGTCAAATAACTGTAAAATCTCTACCTAAAATAATTCTAAATTTCTTTATGGAAATGAAAATTGGAATGAAAAAGTACCTCACAGCTCAGCAAGATTCTTTGCTACAGTTAGAGAATTTGCTGCCCTTTGCTGTTAATCCTAAAACTAATTTGTATCACACACACAGAAATAGTATCTGCTGTTTGAATAGTTTTAAATATGAAGAGCACATTATACTGAAGTTCTTAACACTTGTAAGTTTAAATAACATTTCTATTTGTGACCAAGTAACCCACATAGTGGATGAGGGAAAGGCTGTTGATGTAGTCTGCCTTGTCTTTTGTAAAGCTTTTGACTCTATCTCCCACAGTTATCCCCAGGGTAAGCTGGCAGACCATGGCTTGGACAGATATGCTCTTTGGTGGGTTAAGAACTGGTTGGAGGGCTGGGACCAGGGAGTGGTGATGAATGGAGTTAAATTCAGCAGGCAACTAGTCATGAGTGGTGTTCTTCAGGGATCAGTACTGGGGCTGGCCCTGTTTTTTTCTTTAATTGACGATCGAAACATCATCGAATGAATCTTCAGTTAAGTCTGTAGATGAAGCCAAATTGGAGGGAAGTGTTTATCTATCTGAGTGTAGGAAGGCGCTACAGAGGGATATGGGTAGGCTTGTTTGATGGGCTGAGGCAAATTGTATGAGCTTCAACAAGATCAAATGCTGTGTCCTGCACTTCAGTCACAACAACCCCATGCAGCATGACAGGTTTGGGGCAGAGTAGTTGTAAAGCTGCATGGAGGAAAAGAATCTCGGAATATTTGTCAACATTCAGTTTAACGTGAGACAGCAGTGTGGCCAGGTAGACAAAAAGGTCAATGGTACCCTGGCTTGTAACAGAAACAATGCAGTCAGCAGGACCAGAGAAGTGATTGTTCCTTTGTACTCAGCACTGGTGAGGCTGCACCTCAAGTACTGTGTTCAGTTTTGGTCCCCTCACTACTAGAGATACACTGATGTCCTGGAGTGTGTTCAGAGAAGGACACAAAAGCTGCTGAAGTGTCTGGAACACAAGTCTTATGAGGAACAGCTAAGGGAACTGGGATTGTATAGTATTGAGGGGAGGAAGCTCAAGGGAAACCTGCTTGTTCTCTAGAACTCCCAGAAAAATGGTTGGGACAAAGTGGCGGTTATGTTCTTCTCCTGGGTAACAGTGATAGGATGAGAGGTAAAGGCCTGAAGTTCTGCCAGAGGAGTTTCAGACTGGATATAAGGAATAATTTCTTCTCAGAAAGAACGTTCAGACTTTGGAACAGGCTGCCCAGGGAGGTGGTGGAATCACGGTCCCTGATGATCAAGAAATGTGTAGATGTGGCACTGAGGGACATGGTTTAGTGATCATGGTGGCGACGGGTTGATAGTTGTATTAAATGATCTTAGAGGTCTTTTCCAACCTTAATGATTCTCTTATTCTATGATATTTACTGTACTGTTGGCTGTATTTGCTAAGGGTATAGGCCAATCACCCAAGTCCAGGAAAGTGAGACTGTTTAAACAGCCTCCATGTGCCCTACCTCACCACCAGCTGGTGTTCCAGGAGGGTACTTTTGGACTTGACATACCTGTCATTCCCTCATGAGCACTCTCTAGATAATCATCTTTTATTTCATAAACAAATATAACATGCTAACACACATCACATGTGAACACCTATGTGTGAGTGCTGAATCCTAGCTCTGGTAATAGTCTTCAATTATGCACACTGAAAATGCTTAACTAATTTATTTTCTATGTCTGTACTAGATAATTCAAGCAGCATTATCATTACTTTAATTGTAGAAAACCAAATTCAGATTTAGACACTAAGAAAACTTTCCTACAAAACTGATAGTTAATGACTGGAATAGATTGCCTGAGGAAGTTAAGGACCCTGCCTCCTTGGAGACCTTCAAGAGCAGGTGAGATAGACACTTGGCAGGAATGACAGATGTAAAGTCAATCTAGCCTTACAGCAGATTTAGACTAGATGATTTCTTAAATAGGCATGGACAAGATGGAATAGATACAGATTCAAACAGAATAAGTGTTTCGCAACAATTTTTTCTCCTTTTCTGCTCAGTTATCATTTTCTGATGTCCTACAATCAGCTTCCTATACCTCTACATTTAGGCTTCATATATATATGCTATACTATATTTCTCTCCCTCAAATACATAATTTAGAGGAACTTACTATGTCATATACATCTCAAATGAAGTTATCTAAAAGTTAGTTGCCTACAATAATGCAATCATTAATAATCTATTAGTTCTTCTATTGTTTTAAATGTATCTCATAATCTTTGTTTAAATATGCTCTGAAAAAGTATGATACTTTAAAAATAACTCTGGATTGTGCAGAGTTGCCTTTTATGGAAAATCTGTATGCAAAAGTATTCTAAATGTATTATGCTTAAGAAATGACATGTAAGGGAGACCTACGGTGGATATTTATTCTCTGATTGGAAACAGTATATAAATTTGTTTCATAATTTTGAATTCAAATGACCTAAAATTCATAATTTCATTTAGAATCTCTCCATATAGTTGTGAATAAGATGACAAATACAAGCTCTGTTTTAGTCTTCCTTCTCTAACCATCATCAGAGAGCACTGCCTGCTGTGCAGTTCTGGTTGATTGGTGGTAGAGAATAATATCAGTGCATGTTCTACACTGAAAGTTCCTCAGATAATGAGAATCTAGATATCCTATCTAGATGATTGCAAGACAAGTAAAATTAGTGGACAGTGCGGTGAACTGAAAACTGTCTGAACTACTGGTCGTAGAGGGTTGTGACCAGGGGTTATACATCCAGCTAGATGTTGGGCAGTGGCAGAATCCCCCAGTGGTCAATACTGGTGCCAATATTGTTTAACATCTTCGTTAATGACCTGGATGATGGAACTGAATGCATATCACATACGTTTGCAGATGTCGCTGAAGTGGAAGAGTGGCTGCTACACAAGATGGTTGTTTTGCTATTTCGAGAAACACTGACAAGATTCTAATTAAGTTTAGGAAAGGCAAATACAAAACTCCTGCACATGAGGGAAAGTAACTCTATGTATTAGGACAATCTGTGGGCTGACTGGCTGGAAAAAAGCTTCCCAGGAAAAGTATTTCTGATGGACAACAACATCTTTCTAAACATTAAACAAACAAACAAACAAACAGACAGACAGACAAAATTTTTATGTAAGTATGGTCAGACCCTCAAAGAGTGGTTGTGGAGTTTCTGTCCTTGGGGATATTTAAAAATCAATTAGAAAATGCTCTGAGCAACCTGCTGTAGTTGATCTTTCTCTGAGCAGAGGATTGGACAGGGTGGCCTCCAGAGATCCCTTCCAATCTAATCTATTTTCTGTGAAATGGTACAAAAATCTGATCAAGTGATATTTAAATTAGCATTGTAGTAGAATGAAAAAGAACTGCAATCACTACCTTGACATCTAGTAATTTTGGACAATGCATGAGTAGAGTAGGTATACAATGTAGAGGCTCTTTTCATTTTTTATTTTTTTTTCTATCTTATTCAATGAATTTGAAAGAGAAACTTTGAAGTACTTCCTTTAAACCAGGCAATTGTAAAGCAGGGAAAAGACTGAACAGTAAAGGTTCTTGGTAACAGGAATGAACAAAATACTTCAGACTCTAACATTCTCTGGTATTGAACACAACGTTGAATTTTTCCGTTCAGAAAAAAAGCTTTTAAATACATTGCTTAGTGCTGAACTTCTGACCTTTAAACTTCAACAATTCAGGATAAAGTGTCCAAGATCACTACAGCAGCATTATCCTTTTCAGAGATACTCTAGAGAATTTCCATGGTAACAGGAATAATCATACAAATACAATGTTAGAATCATCTGTGAGGAACTCAACTAAGGGCATTGATACACAGCGGGTAATAATGATTTCTCCAAAATCAGAATTCATCACTGCTTGCACATGGGAGCTGTATGAGGCTCTCACTGTCATTGGTTGCAAAGACTGACCCTTTCTTGGTGATAGACTCATCCTAGGTCAGTATTGAGTCGCTTCATATTATTAACCATATGTGGGTAAATCTCATTCAACGGTTTTCTTGAGAACTGGTAGCAGGAATGCTACATGTGACTGCACAGAGTATACTGTGCCTCCATATGTAACATAGGGGTACAAGGATGCTTCTGTCTTCTTCGATAAGTAAGAAGAAAACTATATGGCTGGGACACTGTATTCAAGGACTGAATAACAACACTATAATGATTAATCAAGCAGACAAGTCTGGCATGTGACTTTCCTACATGGAAGGGATAAAAGTCTCATGTACTTAATAATTTCAGCATGGATAGGTCTGCGAAACACTGCAATTATTGCTTTTGAAAAGAGGCCACATTTGTTGAATCTATTTTATCAAAATATTAATTCCGGAAAATATGTAAGGCTTATTGTGAATGACCAGTGTAACTGTATTGTTAAAAGTGTGATGCTGGTCATTGTTGTACAAAGAAGGAAGCAACAAAACTAAATATCATCAGACAAATTCAAAATAGTTAATGACATTGAACGTAACTATAAATATCATTGTGATAATATATACTTCTATAATGTTGGCAGACTCTCTGTGGCTTGCATGCAAAGGTAAAGAGACATTACTGATATCAGTGAAAGTGTTAATAGATAATTTAAAATATCCTATGTTTATAAAAGGTCATTCTGGAACATCTAGTGGGCTGTTCATTTAAGTTCTCTGAATTTATGGTATTTCCTCGTTTTTCTCCTGAGCACTGACAATGGGAATAATTTTTCCATTTGTTTTAGTGATATCAGAAACTTCAAATGTCTTACATTTTGAATCATCCTTTCTAGGTCAGATCAAGACAGTTATATGGTTGTCATATGTTGATATATTTTTCAAGTAGACACCACTGTTTATATCAAGATTGAGAAGTTTGGACGGTTTTGACTAAAAAAAAAATACATTATTTCAGCACGTTCCATACTTTTTGCAGTGCAGCTGGTCTTTAATAAATATAGCTACTTAAATAAAACATTGTTGAAGGAATATTTTCAGGGAAAGTTAAGATAAGTCAAAGTTAGGAAGCTTCCTAATCTTTAAATAAGATTTTCAGAAATATTCTGTCTATTGTGCAATGTATAATAGGGAGATTTAATGCAATTAGTATATTAAAGTAATATTTTTATTATTGTATGCAAATTTACAGTAATTTAGTACTCATTTTTAAAACTAAGTGACAAAAGATTGTGAATATTCATTTACAAATCAGAAGAACTATGTATGCTTACAAATAAAAATCAGCATGGGTATGTAAAAATAAAACTCAAAATGAGTTTCATTATCATCTTAACTCTGTTTCTGGGAGATACAAGGTAATTCAGTGAGTGCTAGCTTCTGCAATCACATAAAATTCATCTATTTGCTTAAACAACCTTATTTTCTTAATTCTTTTTTGTTTATCCACTAGTCATCAAAAGTATAGACAAATAAAACAAGATTTACCCTATGGGATTACCAGTGGTAAATAGTATTCTGTATTTTTCTACAAGAGCTTATTTTCAAGGAGAATAGTTTGCAACAGGCCACTATGTAAGCATGCCCCCACAGGACTGAAACCTTAGTTTTATTGTTGCTTTGTAGACCAATGCTAGTATTTACAGCTAAACAAGCATGTACATTTAAGAAGTAGTACTTCGTTCTTTTTTAAGGCCACTTACACTTCACACTTTAAAAATTGTAAATAGCTTTATTTCCTGTTAATGGAGTAATTTATATAGTATCTACTATCTACACTGACAGCACTTTTTATCCACTAGCAAATGTGCGGCATTTACTGAATCAATTACTTGAGTTATGAAGAGGAGCACAAAGCCTCATTGCCACTCCATTCTTCTCAATAACAAAGGAGAAAACACATTAAAAACTAGCATTGATGGGTTGTTGTGAGATTCAGTCAATGAGCACTCCCAGAGTTGAAATTAAAAGGCAGTTAGGAGAAAATTGTTTTCTCTGGTCATCAGTCACAATGTGAAAGGCCTTTTTCACAATGATTAATTAAAAGCTGAAAAAAGACTGAGCTTTAATAAAGTGTCTGGATGGGTTTTTGGTAGTATCATGAGTTAATGGACAGTAGCTTGCCTTGACTAAGTGTTATTGCTCTACTCCATAATTTCATCTTGAAAATGGGCAAGGGAGTGAATCTTCCTCTTAGTAATTGAGTATTGATTTGAAAATAAATGGCACTGAAACTCCCACTGAACTGTCAGGATATATTCTGGACAGCGCGGACAAGAAATGGCTTTTGGTAGGTGTGAAAGTTATGGATCAGCTTGATACTTAAATACATAGAGCTCCACTGCAATCTATCTTCTGATTTATCAAGTTTCAGCTGGTCAATATATGACACTGCAGAGGAAATAACATTCATGTGCCAGAAGCAAGAATAGAGAAACATTATGACCTTATTTTTGAAATGTTTCCTTCAATTTTTGATGCTATTTAAAAAAAAATAAATGTAAACAGCAAAATGTTTGCTGATACCTCAAATATCTACTCCCATTTATAGGCACTAAGGTTGGAACTATTTTAAATGGACTTACAGTGAACATAATTTATTTATTATGTCCACTTCATCTTACTGTAACTTGCTGGCATGCAGCAGCAGTAGTATGAAATATGTGACCTGAGAGATTATAACATGGACGGTCATCACCTTTAAAACTTAAAGTACTATGGTGTGTTCTCTATATTAAAAATAATATAACCCACATTATAGATGGTCTTAAAACTTTCACTAGTGATATAAAATCAACATTGAATGTAAAAATAAACTGTTGCAATGAAAAGTTATACAGAGAAAGCAAAATTCAGTGAGACTTTTTTAACCTTGCAAAAATAACGCAGATTTTTAAACATGTTTAAGTACCAAACTGCCAATGAATTTAATAGGTGTTAAGCACTTCAGACAAGAGTCAGAGGGATTCTACACCCCTTCCAGTAAGCTTAAAACTGTAGAGGGCAGTATCTTTGCATTGGGCATGAGGTCACCAATGTGAATTAGAGATTTAATGCCTCACATTCTTTGGAAAAAGGAAAAGGAGAGGCACCTATACTGCATGGGGAACAAGGTACATTAAGTACTGAACTATGTTTTTCAGAGCTTTCAGCTGAATGGGCTGCTTTCTTTCTTCCTTCCTTCCTTTCTCCCTTTTATACGTATTTCATTGCTTTTGTTGGAAACTTGGTGTCACTTACCAATATGTGAAGAATTTACATAAAACACTGTGCAGCTGAAATGCAAGTCAGCTTCAGTTAACATGGATAGTATGAGTAGCATACAACCAAGAAATGCAACCTGTCCTAGAAAAGGACAGAACACTGCCTCTTCTTTCAGACAGAGTTCAAATTCCCAAGTCCTTCAAGATATCCCAAGTCCCAATTAGTTCTATGAAAACAAAATTCAACTTTCTGGTTTCTGCACACCAGAATGTTCAAATTGACAGCTGGATTAAAGGGTTAGAAAACCAGAAGAGAATATATNTTGGAACTATTTTAAATGGACTTACAGTGAACATAATTTATTTATTATGTCCACTTCATCTTACTGTAACTTGCTGGCATGCAGCAGCAGTAGTATGAAATATGTGACCTGAGAGATTATAACATGGACGGTCATCACCTTTAAAACTTAAAGTACTATGGTGTGTTCTCTATATTAAAAATAATATAACCCACATTATAGATGGTCTTAAAACTTTCACTAGTGATATAAAATCAACATTGAATGTAAAAATAAACTGTTGCAATGAAAAGTTATACAGAGAAAGCAAAATTCAGTGAGACTTTTTTAACCTTGCAAAAATAACGCAGATTTTTAAACATGTTTAAGTACCAAACTGCCAATGAATTTAATAGGTGTTAAGCACTTCAGACAAGAGTCAGAGGGATTCTACACCCCTTCCAGTAAGCTTAAAACTGTAGAGGGCAGTATCTTTGCATTGGGCATGAGGTCACCAATGTGAATTAGAGATTTAATGCCTCACATTCTTTGGAAAAAGGAAAAGGAGAGGCACCTATACTGCATGGGGAACAAGGTACATTAAGTACTGAACTATGTTTTTCAGAGCTTTCAGCTGAATGGGCTGCTTTCTTTCTTCCTTCCTTCCTTTCTCCCTTTTATACGTATTTCATTGCTTTTGTTGGAAACTTGGTGTCACTTACCAATATGTGAAGAATTTACATAAAACACTGTGCAGCTGAAATGCAAGTCAGCTTCAGTTAACATGGATAAGCATGAGTAGCATACAACCAAGAAATGCAACCTGTCCTAGAAAAGGACAGAACACTGTCTCTTCTTTCAGACAGAGTTCAAATTCCCAAGTCCTTCAAGATATCCCAAGTCCCAATTAGTTCTATGAAAACAAAATTCAACTTTCTGGTTTCTGCACACCAGAATGTTCAAATTGACAGCTGGATTAAAGGGTTAGAAAACCAGAAGAGAATATATCACCACAGGACAATGTGCATGAATCTCCCATTAAACATAAACATTTATCATTTATAGAATAAATTAAAACAGTCTAACAGCCTGGAAGAAATTAGGTGTGCTTGCCTGTCTTGTATTGTTGATTGTGATTTGCTCCTGCTATTACTGATCTTAATTATATCAGGCTAATGTATTTGGAAGATATTTGGCTAGAGCTGACACAAAAAATTCAATAAATACTATGTTGATACCATCTGTCAATGGATTTTCCTAACCACTGAGTGAAGAACTTACATTTCAGCTGTCACCAGTTTTAATTGTTAATTTAGAATCAGACCCTTGTACATCACTTTAGCAATTTGCAGCTTTGTATTGATGAGGAAAATGAAGTTCACTATTTATGTTCTTTATAAATTCTAGCCTGAGAATACACTGTACTTTTCCCCCCATCAGACTATTTACCAAGATGCCCAGATGAGAAAGTTAAATAATATGGAGCACAATTCCTCCAGTGAAGGTGGTTTGAAGTTGCTTACACAAGACACTGAATTAGTGAAAGAATTGTTACATTGATTTTACAAAAAAAAATTAACAACACGAATTACTTACAAACATGTTATATAAATTATAAATTCTGTGATTAACAATAGTCTTGTGAGAATAGAATTTAGTTTGTCAAAATTATGGTGATAAAATATTTTATATTTAAATGTATGAGAATTTTTCCAGTGTATTTAACCAAGCTAAGTTACTGTTCTAAAACAACAAAAGAAAAATACAAATTTTAATTAGAATCATAGAATCATGATGGGTTTTTAAGTGAATTTTGCTTATCCATTATATCTTACAAAGATCTATAAAGACAGGGAAAAAAAAGCAGAGATCATCTGTTTAATTATGTAGAGATAAAATAAGTATTTCCAGCAGACCTTGTTCGAAAAGTCTAGCTATATATCAGATTTAACCAAACTGCTCGTACATATTAGTCACTTTGAGTGTGTCGATGCTTCCCTCTTGTGTGAATTTATCTTCTATTCCAATTTTGTTTATTGCAAAGCATGACAGAGCAAAATTCAAGCCCAGATTTTAGGAAATAGTTCTTAGATAAAAGAAATAGGTGTAAATTCCTTCTGGAAGGCTGATGTAACTTGGAGTCTGAATATTATAGATAAGGCTTGTTGTCAGCAATTTGACCAAATTGCTAGTTTAATTGTCAGTAAGCTGTAGGGGGCATGAATTAAAAAACAGGATTCCTGAGAAGAAAATATGGAGAACAAGAATTTTGAAAACTCAGACGAACCCTATTAGTGGGCCATTTTAGTCACATTATTATTATTTTATAATAATAATAATAAT